>JALGXP010000802.1:0-22523 GCA_023333625.1 Bothriochloa decipiens
AGAGAAGGCCTACTTGATGAAGCCTATTCAATTATAAGAAGAGCACCGTTCATCCCAACTGCAAACATGTGGGGGGCCTTGCTTACTGCTAGCAGGATCCATAAGAACATGCATCTTGCAAAATTAGCTGCCGAGCAGCTATTGGCAACGGAACCTGATAAGATAAACAACTATGTCGTGCTCCTCAACTTGTATGTTAGCTCTGGTAGACAGGACGATGCCTGCAAGGTAGTTGAAACATTGAAGAGGAAAGGTTTATATATTCGCAACTCTTGTAGCTGGATCACAGTCAAGAAAACTGATCACAGGTTTTTCTTTAAAGATACTTTGCATCCACGGAGTGCTGAAATATACAGGAGGCTAGATACATTAATGAAGGATGTACGAGAAGCTGGTTACGTTGCTGAGGAGAATGAGTTGCTTCCTGATATTCATCCGGAAGAGCAAAAGATATCGAGAGCTTACCACAGTGAAAGACTGGCAATTGCTTTTAGTCTTATCAGCACATCTCCACATACTTCCTCGAGGATTACTCAAAGCCATCGTTTGTGTAGTGACTGCCACAAGGTAATTAAGTTTGTGACAAAAGTTACCAAGAGGGAAATTGTTGTAAGGGATGGTAGCAGGTTCCACCACTTCAAACTCGGGATCTGCTCTTGTGGTGACTACTGGTAATTGGGTATGTCCAATTTTCTAATGGTTTTATTTTCTGACACTAAAACTGAGAAAGAATTATGAGATTGACCAGCAGTAGTGTCCTTTTTCACTTTACGAATTACCAGATGTGAAACAGTATATGTTTCATCCAGAATGTGTTTATTTTCTGACCAAATATGCTTTGTTTAGCACATGGAAAAAAGGTGCATGTGCTGCAAAAGCTAATGCATATTTTGCTGACAGCTAATGACTCCAGATGTTTCAAGTCAATTCTCTGGAAATTACTTTGATTAATGAGGATAAAGCAGATTGGTCGACCATGATGCTTCTGTGTCTGTGCTACATGCAGGCTTGGTAAGTTTGGACTTCTTTATTTCTTAAGATGTCGAAAGAGTAATCTACAAGTTTCACTCACATGGATGTGTCCATTTTCCCCTTTCATTTTCCCTCTTAACTGTCGGCAAAAATTTTGTGTGCCTTTATTTTGGTAAGCAACATCTTGTGTGCCTTTATCTCTGTAGAAAAGATGGCTGTTGTGATGTGTTCAGTAGAAATGTTTTTTTAGCACAATCAGATAGATTGGTTTTCCCTGTGTTTTCACTAGCTTTACAACCCTTTGTGTAAAAGCAGATCTTTAAAAGTAGGCTGAATATGTGTTGTGTGGCTTTCGCATTGGAGATACCAATCTTTAATTGTGTCCTGCAAGGAAGGAATAAAGCTCTGATGTAACAAAGGATCAAAGGGAAGTATAATACTTTGAGCATCTTGGGACAGCTAGTTTCTTCTTGCTTCATAACTGCATCCTAGTTGGAGAACAAATACCCTGCTGTACTTTTGCCTCTATTTATTCACCAATCAGCCATAAAACAGGTCGCAGCTCACAACACCATTGTAAGCAGGTGATCTTCCTCCAATAACCTTCTCAGCTGGCAGAAGTCTGAGAGCACGCTACAATGGCGAAGATAGGAGCTGCTATTCTGGTCTGCATAGTGGTTTTGGCCCTCGATGTCACAGCTGGCATACTAGGAATTGAGGCACAGGCTGCTCAAAACAAGGTAATGTTTCAAGATAATTTTTTTTTTACCCAAATCACAGATGGATTTTGAAAATGTATGATTTTGCTTCATCATGCGTAGTTGGTAATTTAGCCTGATGGTCTGTGGTTATATAATTGGTGACTGATGTTGTTGGTATTGTATTTCATACTATTTCTACAGGTTAAAAAGGTGAGAGTTCTCTTCATCGAATGCGAGAAACCAAACTACAGAGCATACCAACTTGGCCTTGCAGCTGCAGTGCTCCTGGTAGTTGCCCACGCGATAGCCAACTTCCTTGGTGGCTGTGCCTGCATCTGCTCTCAGCTGGAGTTCATCAAGGCGTCCATTAACAGGAAACTGGCAGCCACTACCATAATTCTCTCATGGTAACTTCACTTGTCTATAAAATTTCCTTTGCAATGCAGCGAGATGGACCTTCTAGACGGAATATTTAATAACACCCTGTTTGATTTGAGCCTAATCACGGTGACTGTCAAGACGCCCAAATACTGCAAACGAAACAAACCTGCTGTCCCATCATATGGTCAGGAGCATGAACCACAGCAATGAGTGATGGCAGAACTGACCTAGCTTAACAGGATTTTCTTTATCAGTGCTAATTGCAATTGCTCTGCAACTTGATAGGATTGCCCTGATTGCTGGATTCTCGCTGCTGCTTGCCGGTGCCATGTCCAACTCCAAGTCCCAGACATCATGCAGGTTCACTCAAGGCCACACTTTGGGCCTTGGAGGGATCATGTGCTTCGTCCATGGTGGGATCACTGTCGCCTACTACGTCACTGCCAATGCTGCAGCGCATGAAGTTCCTTAGTCGAGCGGCAAAGTATAATATAATGCTTTTGCCCAAGAGATCATCACTGTTCTTTCCATATTTCAGCTGCTTCGCGCTTTCCTGCTCGTGATTGGCTTTTACAAGCATCCAGTTCTGTCTTGTACCAGAGTTAAACAAAAGGGAAAATATATGTTTGTTGTTTGATTTTTTGCTATTGCTGAGAAAAACATGTGAAAGTTAGTGTCAGTGTGCTACAATATGCACGTTGTATGTCTCCAGTAATTTACGCTGTATGTTCGAAAGTTTTATACAAGTATATCATATAGAACATGTAAACATTATTATACAGCTTTTGCACTTAACAAAAACATTTGTTTTCCCATGGGTTTCTTCACCTAAACTTGGCGCTGTTTGAGCATTTTGCACTGAATACCTGCGGTAAGAAGGATGGCTGTCAGCTGTCAATCTTTTATGCACAGACAGAGCTGCTGTTCTTCGGTTGTTGAATTTATTGGACCCACCAGTCAGACACCAGAACCTCCAAATATTTAGCTTCTTCATGGACCCACATGTCAGCTGCCAAATTTTAAATCATTACAAAATGAAGTAAAGAAACCCTGATTCCCGAGGTTAACATCACTATTATGTTTCAGACGAGGTTACAAATCCCAGCACCCTCATGGGTAATAAGCAAATCACAGTTCGGGAGTATTTGAACATAAACGTAACGAAATCTGCATTAGTTATGGACAATGGTCGTTGTTGGGACCCTGTCGAATTAAAAACTAACAAACCCAAATTGCAAGGAAACTACAGTTGTACGCCTCCTGATCTCCTCACTTTGGAAGGCAAAATGGCAAAGGAGATGGTAAAATCAGCTTCTATATATCAAGTAGTCACAATGCATTCTATACAACACACTTACAATTGACTTCACACCAAGTTACCCACCCTTACTGCTCAAAACTGCATCTCTATCCAATAATGCATCCTTGGTCATTGTGAACTTTTATATCAACAAAACGAAAGAATAGCTCAGACCAAGAAACTGAGCCAAGAACTGGAAAATTCAGTTAACTTCGGTCAGACATCTGGCAGATCTGAAATGCTACCAACTGACTCCTCTCTCTGAAGGCCAGAGAAGGATGACTGAACCTCGGACCCTTCCAGGTTGACAGACTCATCGTCTGCCCTGGCCTGCGGGTGCCTGTTGCTGTGGTGCTTCCTGCTCCTGCTGCGCTTCAACACACGGGTCAGAGCCTGGACGACATCCCGCATCACCGGACGCTTGCGAGACACACGGCTTACGCATCTGTAGGCAACAGCAGACATGTCATTGAGCTCCTCCACATCAAATGCGCCTTCTAACCGAGAATCTGCAATTTCTTCCCACCCAGTTTTCCCATCAGCGTTGATTGCAGCCTGTGGTAGAATGTTATGTAGTCAGTATCTGGAAAAGCTCATATCCTCAAGCGAAAAACTACTTAGAGTAAGGGGCAAGGCGGCTTACAAGCTCAACATATTCCATTAGACCCTGTTGTGGGTTTCTGCCAGCAATCAGTTCGAATAGCAAAACACCGTAGCTGTACACGTCACTCTTCTTTGTGAATGATCGTGTTGATACGTACTCTGGATCAAGATATCCATAAGTTCCTCGTATATTGGCTCCATTGCGAGTAACCATTTCCTCTCTAGATAACCCAAAGTCAGCGACCTGGCCATAAAAAAGGTTATTTATGTCGGAGAGCAGAACTTCTATGCAAAATGCAACAGATACACAGTGGTGTGCAGGAAATTCTGGTGTATGTGAACCCAGGGTTTTTCCTTTCTTTTTCTTTCTTCTAAAACAAAAATGAGTCCTATCAATACTGGACAGGAAGCCTTGAGTATGAGGAAAGATATGTTCAATGATAAAATATCCGAGAGATGATTAACATACCCTAGCATGCATTGCCTGGTCCAGCAAAATGTTAGGAGATTTGATGTCACGGTGGACTACTGGAGGAACAGCCTGCATATAAGTAAAACCAGATCAAGCATTATGTTTGCATTATGTTCCATGCTACGGATTCTGTATTACAAGAGCTTACCCCATCATGCAAGTACTCCAAACCCCTAGCAACATCCAGAGCTATGTGCACTCTTAAATCCCACTTCAGTGGTGCAATGTTTTCACCTGAACAACAGAAAGAATGTTCAGTTAGCTAAAAAAGATGATACACTATTGTACAGGTAAAGTGTTAGATGCTGACTTCAAACAACAAACTTTTACATAAGATGCACTAATGAGTATATTATTCCATTTCCTTTTTTCAAGAATATGGTGTGCTGACTAAACATCAATGACTAAAAGCAGCATTCGTGGACTTAATTGATACAAAGAATAATGAGACCATGTGGGTATTCAGATAAAAGCAGCTGGAATGGTGGTAGTTATGTTTATCAGTAACCTAGCATTTCCATGGTTCAAGATATAAAGCCTCAAATTTTGAAACACTAATGCACTACACACCTAATAAAAAATCGTAGTCATAATTTAATAATATCCTATTATCTTTCCTCAGAAGATCATCGGTCCAGCTATGAGCTATCCTTTGGATTATTTAAAATTTCACCCCTACTGAATTTCTTTAGTTATATCACAAAGGTTACCCCTAAACAAACTTGGATATGCCATAATAATTACTATCATGAGAAAGAAACACAGGATCACATAAAGAGAAGACGTGCCATATAAGTGTGATGCAAGGCTCCCATTAGGCATGTATGCATACAATAACATATGTTGCCCTTTGTCAGCACAATAGCCAACCAAATTCACCAGATTCCTGTGGTGCAATCGCCCAAGAAGCAAGACCTGAAGTCAAGAATTAGTCAAACACTAAGCATGTCAAATTTCTAGTGAGGACTGGATCCAAATCAAACAATACAGGTGTACAAATATTAGCTTACCTCATTTTGAAACTCCTTTTCACCTTGCTTTGAATTGTTCGAAAGCACTTTAACAGCCAATATCTCACCAGAAGACATTTCTGCTCTGTAAACAGGACCAAAGGCTCCTTGACCTAATAATGTTGTGAAATTGCTGGTAGCTTTCTGTAGTTCCCTAGAGATGAGACAAAATCATGGAGTTTAGCAAGAGCATGTATGGTTCTAAATCAACCATTGGAATGCCAAAAGAGTTATCTGAGCAGTCGACAGTTATGTAAGATACATCATGTGTTGAAATGATTGAATACTGAATTCTCACTGAAAATATGGAATGTGACATGATCCATTGATTGGTTGCCCCTGGGAGTTACGGTTTTGTCCTATCCACAGGGAGTGGGAGTCGATTAAGGACAATGTCATTACAGTGTATGGACCCTCTAAAACATAATGTTATGGTGAGTATTTTCACACAATTTGTATTCTATTATATTTTTCGAATAGAAAATGCTTTAATAATACTTTTGAAAACAAAAACATTATATTCTTAAATATTCACAAGTCACAAACTAATGAATGAAGTCATACCAGAACTTTTGACCATATTGTGTTGGGTGGAAAACTGATATTTTTCAAAAGGTTGTAATTTTGGTTCCTACCACCTGCAGTTTGATGTACCCAGACATCCACATGTGGCTGAATGCTTTTGGTCAACACAGAAGCACATGCCCTCCATGTATACAGTTCAACCAAATTGGATTTGACCTCGTGAGATCTACATCCACATGAATGTTTTACTTTGATATATAACATCATTTTATTTATGTTATGACCCATGTTCCCATTCTTCACTGTTGTTTAACTAGAGATAAATCTGTTAATTTCTCCACATCAAACATTCTGATGGAAACCACTTTGATGAAGTCATTGTCAAATGTTTCAGTAGTAATTAAGTAAATTTAAACAAAAGGATGAATTAACCAACTATCATGACAACAAAACCGATCATTTGTTAAGAAAATTAATCAAACAATAAGAATACATAAAAATTCATGACACATACTTGTATGCATATTTGGGTATCCCAGAAGCAGAAATCATGCTCTTTCTACCAGGCCCTTCTATCCACAGAGAACCCACATAGTCTTCAAGCTCCCTCGGAGACTCCTGCCCCGTAGTCGAGTTGGAGAGCATGGCACAAGTATTAACACCATTGGTACGGATGGGGACTGTCGATGCCCTCCTCGAGCTGCTACTCCTTATCTGCGTCTGGGAACGCCGATACCTCAAGCACAGCAGTATCCCAAGAGCCAACAGCACACCTATGACCACCCCAACCGTGATTCCGATAATCAGACCTTCGGATACTCCTTTCATTCTCCCAACTCAGAAACCAGATCCTAGCTCTAGGGATGCTGCTTCCACCTCATGGACACTCCACCAAGGAAGAAGAGAAACAGCTATATGTCCTGCAGAGAAGTACAATGAAGAATAGTAAGCAAGTTGGAAGCATTGAATCGTGAGAACGTGTGGCTCTGTTCGTTAGGTGGATGTGCAAGGACATGGATGCATTGCAAGTAAAACACATATTTGTTTGATATAGATAAAAAGAAAATAGTTGCAGCAATATTTGGTCAAACTTTGCCATCTCAGCTCGCTCATATCACATCACAAGTGAAAAATGATAACCACAGTGATGGGACTTGTCAGGTATACAAAATCAAAGTTGGACCTGGACAGAGACGAGTTGGATATAGTCGGTGAACAAACAAACGTCCAAAAGTGAGACACGCTTTCCCTATTCGTCAAACCTTAAGTGAGACAATTGTTTTTCAGATGAACCACTACCTAGACTCTATCAATCGGGCTTCTAAAGCACATAAAATTCTCCATCTTCCTTAAATGCGAGAAACACACAAATCAAAACTGCTCCCTTTATTACAATGAAACTTTCAACTGAAAAGACTAAAATATATGGTACTAAAAGCTCACACCTTTCACATCATCGTTCATCAGAACAGATGAACTTACATATCAAAAAATCACATATATGCTCCCCTTGCGCTTGTCTCCACAAACACTAAAATCGCCAACGCCAAATGCAAAAGTGTCCCCTTTCCCCTTCACTGAAGAACCTAGGACTCCTCTGACACTAATCACTATCATAACACAATAATATGAGCAAAAGAGAAAAAAAAAATCAGGAGACAATCGAAAGCTGAAGCAAGGAACTGATCCTAAACCCACAAATATAGCAATAATAAAGAGAGAGTGGTCCAACAGCTAGAGATAACCCGAAGACGAGATTTCCCTCGACCAGAGGAACGAACAAGAAACAGCAGATCAGAACCGAATCCGGGAAAGAAACGCAGGAGCAAAGCAAGGCTTACCGAAATGCGGCCGGAGACGGAACCATGGGGCGGGCGGGCAAATCCGGGCTCGTCGGGGTCAGGGCTCGCGGCGGATCCCGATTCCGCGGCGGCTCGAGGGCAGGAATGCGGGATGGATTTGAGCGGGATCGGTGGGTCGAGTCGAGAGGGGAGGCCTCCCTCGGTGCTCTGGTTCGTTCACGTGGGTTTCGAGAGAGGAGGCGAGGGAAAGACGATGACGACGACTTTTGATCACAAGCGGAGGGAGTGTAACTTCCTGTTTGTTGAGAATAAAGCAAACATTGCTGCAAAAACAAAGGCTGAAAACAGAGAAAGTTCTAAAAGAAAAGATACAAGGGAGGAAGGGTAGTTTGGTAAATTCACCTTTGCATCATTTCAAAATTGCATCGAACGTTTGATTATGCCAAATAATGGATGAACAAAAAAGTTTCTTTAGAAAAGCTGAATGGAATATTTTTGAGATCAAGTAATAGTATGTATCTTGCTTTTAAATATAATTTTGATCATCAAAATCTCTCGCATTGCGAGATTTATGACTATAATATAAAGAGAGAAACTAACAGAGACTGATTTGAAAATGAAAACAAAACAAAATCGCATTCCACAATCTGCATATTATTAGGCAAACATTAGTAAAATATTATAAGCTTTTGTTAAAATCTTGATTCATTGGCACTACGTGTGTGTGCCTAATAAAAGAAATAGAGAGCATACATTCTTGTCGGTTTGGTTAACATTTTTCAAGATTTTAAAGAAAAATCCAATAGGAAAGAAACATCAAATTGGGAATTTGGAAAGGCCAAATGGATGTGTGAAAACAAGCGCACGCATTTGGGATGAATTTGGTATGGTCAAACCTAGACGGTGCTAGGATTGTTGGGTTTTGGGGAAGATCAAGTTGTACCGTTGGCTCTTGCAAATAACAAAAGAAAAAAAAATGATTGAAAGGTAAGAGTTCAAGATAATGTCGATGATACTGTGCACTGGGAATAATCTAAGGAGAATACGATGCTTAAGTTTGAGTAAGAGGATTATAATATTAATTGGATAATAAAATCAGAAGGTGATTTAAACATCTCGGATTATGGATGGGAGTATTGCAATCCAACCATTAGATTTTAATAGTAGTCAATAATCTCTCTTCAAAGGAATCCGAACGGTTTGCATAATAAGTTATTTTGCCTGGTCGAGCTTCATCGCCAACAATTAGAGCCGGCCTCGGAGTATTCATTATCAGTTCACTGCATCCACCACATAACATATACATCAAGGCAGCCATGATCAAAAACTCTACCTCGTTTTTAATGGACGAGGCAGAAGCTCTGGCTCTAGCTGCAGTTGTCACAGCTCAGTTGCAACTGCCGCACATAAACTTCCTATCTGACAGTCAAAGAGCTTGTATCTTTCTTCAATACCTCTGATCTCTCGAACCCTCTTGATTGAAGAATCAAGCACTTTAGCAATTCTTCAACTACACACCAAAGAAGCACAAAGGACACTCAAGTAGAAGCCAAAATACAACTATTGATACACTGGCTCGATAGACGTAGACGCTTCGGGATGACATAGCTTCGTCTGCTCCAACCTTTTCTTGTTTTTGTTCAAACACAACTCACATGAATTATTGCACGTCAAGTGATGTACTGCGCTCTGTAAAACCATCGACTCTAATCGTGCTCACAGCTGGACATTGTTGGAATAATAATCCGTTTGTTGTATCAGGAAAAAAAAAAGCAAGCCACTATAAGTTAGTTTGTATTCTTATTAGTATTACCAACCATTTTGTGTGTTATTAAAGACCCAAGCTTTACCCTAATCGTGCTCGATATATAAATGGTCTCCATGAGCACCACCTAGTATGTGCCAAACACGATGCAGTGTGCATACCCTTGGGCCCATAAATCTTGCTCGATCGATATTTGGTTAGGCTAAAGTTAAAGCTACTGCTGAAATGTATCAAAGCAGCAACCCACTGAAGAAAAGTGTGAAGCGCCCTTTCCGGCTTCGAGACGTGCGCTCGGCACTGCTACTAAAATGACAAAACTGCCCTTCTCTCGTTCTTCTTGCCTGCGACCGGTCCCTGCCGCTGCCTCGTTGTCCCCCTGCTGCTGCACTGCTGCTGGAGGCTGGATTGGATGGCCGACGTGTCAACTGTGAACCAACGGAAGCTAGTCATGTACGGGGGTGTCGAATTTTCATATAAGTACAATAAGTACTGATGTACGGAGGTGTCGATATATTTTCATAGTACACATTAACACGTTTATGCACCCCCGACATTTATTTAAGCTAAAGCTAAAAACTCCTGATGAAATGTGTTAAAGCAGCAGCAACCCACTGAAGGAAAAGCACGAAGCACAGCCCTTGCTTTCCGGCTTCGAGACGTGCGCTCGGCACTACTACTGAAATGATCAAACTGCCCTTCTTTTTTCTTCTTCCCACGCACGTTCTTTTTTTTAAAAAAAAAGACACCAATGAGTGGTGTTGGCTGCCCGATGTCAACGCCAACTGTAAGTTTTCTTAAGTTGGCTCAATTTATATAAGATCAAGTATGAATATCCCCGCTAATACGTTGATACTCATATACTTTCACTTATATAAATCCGGTAGTCCAACGAAATCATGACGGATTTTAAACCAACTCGCAACAACACTAAGATCGTAGTAATTCAGCATAACCACATCATCTGTTACCACATTTTATACATAATTTACATTGATTACATAATATCGGAGTACACTTTAGTTATTATAAACCAAAATATAAAGTAGGGGAAGCATCACAGTTTTAAAACCAAATCCGTAGTTTAAAGATTACATTGCCAGTTCTGGTTCATATCCTACAAAAGCAATATAAGATAAGGGGACCAGTAGAGACCATGCCTAATGGTCTAGTCTTCATTCCCGGCAGGGAGAAGGCAGTATTTGCATCAACCATTATAGAAGATGTCATTTGCAACAAGAGGGAATAAAACCCTGAGTACTCAATTGTACTCAACAAGATTTACCCGTCGTAAATTAAAAATAAGGACTCCAAGGATTATGCAAGGCTATTATAGGTAGAGTTGGCTTACTTATTTTGCATAAAAAGCCTTAAGTGAGGAGAGTAACTATATTATTATTAGCATCAAGTTAATATTCATTAACCTGTCATCTATGTTTGCCCCTGTGCTAAACAAGCAAAAGAGAAGAGAATTACATAACCATATCAGGTTCATCAACAACTATCTTGTAAAGCATCATTAACCATCCAAGCAATTTAATCTTTTCAAGTATGGAGATGTTTTCGTCAAGCTTCTCACTATCCAAGAGACGATGGCGATTCGAATCGATTACTACCCAGCTGGGGAATTATTCCTAACACTCTCCCGGCAAGCCCCGCTAAGGGTAGCCGTAGAACACCGTTGGTACAACTCAGGAATCGTGGATCCAAGCAGCGCCTCACTCCCATGGGGGTCACCAAGCCAGGTCAGGAATTTTAACTCACCTGATACGGGACTTACGAACATGGTCCTCATCTGGGTACCACCGTGCCACTGGACTTACAGACATGACGGCTAGTATGTACATACCACCCCAGTAGTGAGCACTTGATACTTCTCGATTTCAGGCCTGAGTTGAGCTACTAGGCTTCGCGATGGATAACCTCTGATCCAACCAGCTAAGTGTTAGGCACTGTTCAATATGACAAAGAAGGGCTCCATGCCTTAGAGGTGATTAATCGGCATGACGGTCCGCTTCACTTAACAAGGCCTGCAGACCTGGTAACTTTCACGTTCCGCCTTACCGTCGATTTACATCCACATGGTTATTTACACGATAGCATATATAGCCAACCGTGAACCATCATCCTAATTCTCGCAAGTGATTAATAATCACTCGACTTCTACCGTTTAAGCATGGCTAAGCAAATACGACAGTATCATATCATTAGAATTTTAAGGATAATAACTGGACAAGGAAGGATGTAAATGCAGCAAGGGTTCCAATTCAAATCCTAGAACTTAATGCAACAAGCATAGCATAATTAATATATTATAAAAGTTAGGAAGTTAAAATGCTCCGGGGCTTGTCTTTCATGAATGTTACGGATTCGTGTAGCGGGCACTCAAGAACGACCTCCTCTCTGGCGTCGGGTTCGACCACCTGAACCTTCTGCTCCAGAGGATTCTCCGGCTCCTGCAAGCACGTTCCCTCGAACTCCAACAGGGTCACTCCCGTGGGCACATCTATTGCATGCATATGCATAGAATGAGCATTATGAATGCATAAGTGATAATGGTAATGATGACATGATGCTTATGAGGACAAGTTGATCAAACCATATCACTGGGCACTCGTTTACTGAGTTTTCCAGCTCTATTTGAATATTATAACAAAACACTTTACTTTTCTTACAGAAAGCAAACTCACTTACCAAAACTACATAACTTGACATAAAACAATTCATCCTCAGTTAAAAACCTAACACCTGCATATAAGATCTTACTTTAATTAAATTAGACTCATAAAATATCATGTATGACAAATCACTAGATATGAAGAAATACAATTAAAACATGACATTTCATGTACTAAAAAGAAGACTAAATAAAGAAAATGGTCAAACCGTAGAGTTAACCTTTCTATTAGCTAGAGAATACCAAAACAAAATTAATAAACTTAGTTTCACAATTTTTGGATAAACACAACTCTAGTTATTAATTTTACAAGTTAAAAAGGCTTTTCTTTTAATAATAAAAGCTATATAAATAAGTTTATCAAACTAAAATTTTTTTATGACTTCATCATGTAGATCACAATAAAACAAAATTAACAAAACTAGTTTCACCGTTTTTGGACCTTTCTCGCGCAAGTTATAAATTTTTAAAGTTTGAATTCAAATCTAAATTGAAAATTATTTTCAAAAAGGAAAACAGGCACACGGGCCGATTTGGCCGGCTCGGCCCGAGGCGTGGCGCGTACACGCGGCCCAGTACGGGCGAGCGGCCCAGCAATGGTAACGCAGCCGCGCGAGGCCCAGCAGCAGCAGGCCGGCCCGGCGCGGCGGCAGCTGCGCGCGTGTGCGAGCGGCCCAGAGGCGAGGCAGCAACGCGCGAGCGAGCGTCCCAGCGGCGAGCGCGGCCTGGCAGATTTTCAGATAAGCCCGTAAAATTACAAGCAGATCCTATCCACTATTTCGCACTATTCACATGTGTCACGCACTTTACAACAAGACCCCTGGACTTATTCCTATTTACCAAATGATGCCCCTGGTCGGCTCCCGAACAGAGCACGACGCGATGATGCTCGGCCGACCGCGGAACTCACCGGTTTCTGGCCGAACTCGGTCGGCGCGCGTGCACACGGGCACCAGGGTGCTCGGGCGGGTCTAGGGCTGCGAAGATAGAACACAGAGCCGTGGTGGTGAGTCGTGGCCGCGTACACGGCGGCGGCGCACGAAGCACACGACGGCCAGCGGCGTTCCGGCGACGTTGAAACACCAAAGCCCACAAGGGTTTCGGTCCTAGATGCTATATGGCCGGGAGACTACAAAATATTAAAGAGAGGAAGAAAATGAAGACGGGAGGGAGTTGGCCACGCGAGACCGAACTTGCGGCCATGGCGACCATGGCGGCGGCGCGGTAGGAGGGCTCACCTCGCAACGGCGTAGGGCACGGCTAGGACGGGGAGGAAGAGCAGTTTGTGGCGAAGCTAGGGGCGAGACGAATTGGAAAAGTGAGCAGCGTGGGTGAATTGGTGGGGCAGTGTGGTGGCGGCCGGGAAACAGAGGAAGAGAGGGAAGGAGGAGGAAGAGAAAATGAGGGGGCCGGCTTGGCTTTGGTCGGCGCGGTGAGGTGGCTGGAGTCTTCGCGATGTCGTCCACGCGGTCGGCCACGCGATCGCGCGCGAGAAGGGCCGCGATGGCCACGACGTCGGCGATGAACAGCAAGAGAAGAGAAAAGAAGGTCGGGTTACTGTAGCACTTTTCCCCTTTTTCGATTACTCAAAAATTCATATTGGAACTTGAAAAATTCCTAATACGAAAGTTGCTTAAAATAATTAGAACTATGCTTCTGCTTTTTGGACCATAGCCAAATTCTCGATATTTTTGAAATTAGGTTTTCAAGATTTTGAATTTGAATTTGAAATTTAAACACTTAGCGCAATCATAATGAAATGACAAAATGAATGCATTATGATTATGCACATGTAATGCAATGCAATTAGGTCAATAACACTTGAGGTGTTACATTGACATTTACAAAGTCTCACGAAGTTTACAACAAAAGTTTGAGAGAAGAACAACAGGCTTATCATACACGAAAATGCTAGCTGAACGTACACGTACACAAAAAAGGTACTACACCGTACACCTGCCTTTAATAACATGAAATTTAACAAAAAAACATGCATGCATTGTTGAATGTTTTAATATACTTTGTAATAACAAACAATGCAAAAAAATGATAATGAAATATTTATAATAACCAGCTACAGTGACAAGGAAAAAGAACAAGATAGCAACACGCTTCTTAGAAGTACTACCTATGTCTTCAGAAAATACAATTTTGTATCTGATCAAAGTAAAACTATTTTAAACTTATCTTATCTTAAATATAAAAATATATTTCATGGAAATCAAATTATGCTTTTAGTATGATAAATATTAGCACATTTTTTAATGTAAATTTGGTTAAACTTCTAAATGTTGAACTTAGCACTGTTTGAAAACTTATGGGTGAAGAAAATTAAGTTTTTCTAGCTAGTCCATGACCGATGCAATCAGCTGCTCAATGGCATGATCGGCATTTGATGGACAGCAAAGTCACGTGTGTTAGTTAGGCATACTTATGCATGGGTAGGTATGATGATGAGTACGTATAGTATAGTAGACACGGCCACGTGGATGCATGACTCGTGTAAGCAGGTACACGCGACTTCTGTAGCACTGCACGTTCCTGTACATGGTTATTCTTGGTACATGTACATATATGTTTATATTTATAGATATACACTGCATGTGCGTATGTGTTTATTATGTCTTGCTAAGTTCACTGCACCTCGATTCTTTTTTACATTTTGTACTTTATCTTTAAATCTAACATTTTTATATTTAACCATTAATTTTAAGAAAATCTATATAGTTTCATAACATGTAAATTATGTATTATGGAAGCATTTATGATAGTGAACCTGAAAACATAAATCTAATGTTGTTAACATGTTTTTTATAAAAAAATTGATGGTCAAAGTTAGAAATGTTTAGAACAGAGAGGTGATACGACGTGTAAAAAGGAACAGAGCAAGAATGTCTTGTATTTATATCTCTTCGTAAGTTTACTCGTACGTACATGACACTTGAATTGTTAAGTTCCCTTGGATATATATGATACGTGTACATTTTAAGTCTATTTAAACATAAAAAAATGGCATTTGAGCTTGTTAAGTCTACTTAAATATAACGGTACTTAAGCTTCCTGAGTTTATTAAACATAGATGAGACTTAAATCTTGTTATTATGTTTCACTTAAACATGTTTGATTCACTTTGAGACATATGTAATAATTAAACCTGCACGTACACTTGAAATGTTATATTAACTTAAACATGTATACACTGAAAAATATCAAGCTCATTTAAACACATATATGACAATTAGGCATATATGTAAACTAATAGTTAACTTTAATCTTATTAGCTTGAAAGTGTAATGTAATTTTTTAATATATACACTTTTGTGCCAAATTCAAATAAAATAAGGTACAAATATATACACATTTGTCAGGTCCCTTGCATAGAAAAACATCACAATAACATGATTTACCAAAAAAAAACATCACGATAACATGATTTACCAAAAAAACAAGGACTAAACCATAAAGAGCAAGACGTACTTTTATTTATTTATTTAAGAGCAACATGTAATCCACAAAGATACGAAATACAAAATTTATATATAACCAATATGTGTTTCCCACATGTTGCAAGCTCATCCTAACAGCGAGTGGACGATTTTTCCTGCTGGGAAAAGGCATCGATTGGAGGCGCCGTTTGCCAGCCCACTAACTATTCGCCTGGGTTTGGCCATGAAGGCCTACAATGTGACTTGGATACCGTGGTTCGGACCCTAAACCCCCTATTCCTTAGGGACATATATGATATACCTCCATTGGGGATTTTTTTTTTTTTGCGCGATCACCAGCTTCATTCATTCATTAGGGGGCAAATTACAATCTCGGATCATCAGGTTCGCCACACAAGCTGGGGCATATGACCACCACCTAGACCGTGTGTCGCCTGTGACCTGCTTAGCTGAAGTATGCGCTACCTCATTACATGAACGAGCAACATAAGTAAATTCGAAAAACTGAAAAGTATTGCTCAGCTCTCTAATTTCCTTGATGATTGCCCCAATGCTAGACCGCTGGTCGAAGCCAGTTTGCCATTGTTGGAGCACCTCTTGCGAATCAGTCTCCAACCAAATCTTTTGGGCATTGATATGTCGGGCCATGAGCAGGCCATCACGGCAAGCCATTGCCTCTGCAGTAAGGGCATCAAGACAGTGGTCATACCACTTAGCACTAGCCCGAACAAAACTTCCATGCTCATCCCGTAGCACAGCTCCGGTCGCTCCTTTCCATTACCGGTCATAGAATGCTCCATCAGTGTTGCATTTCAGCCAACCTGCAGCTGGTTTCTCCCACATTGGTTTTGCTTCTTTCGTCACAGGCGTTTTGTGACTGCTGACATGCTGAAGGTCAAAAGCAAGATCAGCTGCCCACTGGACAGCAATCTTGGTCGGCAGCTGCTGCTCTCCATGTTTACTTCTATTTCGTTGCATCCACAGTGCATACATTCCAATAAGAATTATAGATTGGCCCTGTTCTGAAACTACCTTGCCCTTGGTCAGATCATGTGCCGAAGATTCAGGGTTCAGAGGCGGCAACTTAATTCCCGTTGTTACCTTGGTCTGCTCCCAAAATGATTTGGCAACTGAACACTCAAGCAGAATATGCCGGACAGATTCTGAGGGTGCAGCACAGACTTCGCAGTTCGCAATTGGTTCAATGTGTTTCCTATGCAATATCTGTCTGGCTGGAAGGAACTCGTTTACCACCCGCCACCAAAAGACTTTGACTTTGGGGGGGTACTTTCAGTTTCCACAGTTCCTGCCAACAGTTGTTTCCCGATCCACCTTCATCACGTTGGTCGCTAGCATTGATATGCACCCTGTCAAGTAGCCTGTATGCAGACCGAACCGAGTACACACCATGCTTCTCCGGTTCCCAAGCCCACACATCATCAGACTGACTGCGAGTAGGTGTGCGCAAAATGGCTGCAGCATCAACTGGAAAGAAGATCTTATTGATAAGCTCCTCATTCCACTGACCATTTTCCGACAATAGCTCATCAACCCGTGATACCGACTGTCCCTCTGCCGATGTAAGTGGCTGGCCTTTGAAATGGTTAGGCAACCATCTGTCATGCCAGATATCTGTGGTTTCTCCATTACCAATTCTCTTGATCATCCCTTGAGCTAGCACACCATGACCAGCCAGGATTGCTCGCCATGTGTGACTAGCATGCCTTTTGCGTGTACTGGACAGAAAGTCGCCCTCATGGTAGTATCTTCTGGTTTCACCAACAGCCTCTATCCTTGCTTCCCAAGCATTGCAAGGTTAAAATTCCTTATATCTTTGAAGCCCATCCCCCCTAGTGCCTTTGGATAAGTGAGACGCTCCCAGCTTTGCCAATGAATGCGCTTGCTGTCAGCCGAGCTACCCCACCAGTAATTAGCAATAGGTGATCGCATCTTCTTACAAGTGGGTTTTTGATAACAGAAAACAACTCATGGAATAAGTAGGAACAGCTTGGGCTACTGATTTCAGCAACACTTCCCTCCCAGCCTGACTAGCTTCCCTTCCACTCCATGTACCAATTAAATTCCTGATCCTTGTTGGTATAAACAAGAAGGCTTCAGAAGTAGACCGTCCCAACGCTGTTGGTAAGCCTAGATACCTCTCAGCCAAAGCTTCTGTTTCAATGTTCAGAGTTTGCCGAACTTCAGCCTTAGCCTCATCCGTGCAGTTTTTGCTGAAGAACACCGCTGATTTATCCCGGTTAACCATTTGGCCTGATCCCCTGCCATAGATGTCCAGAATCTCTTGCAGTCGTGAGGCCCCTCTTTGCGATGCTTCAGAAAATATTATGCAATCATCCGCAAAGAGCAAGTGTGAAATCCAGGGGGCATGGATACCCATGCGCACGCCTCTGGATAGGTACACCGGTCCTCTCGATTTTAGCAAGCATGATAAACCCTCAGCACATAAAAGGAATAAATAGGGGGGATATAGGATCACCTTGACGGATCCCCCTAGTTGGTCCGAACGGTTCTGTTAGAACTCCATTTACCCTTACTGACAGAGATACTGAAGAAACACATTTCATGACCAAGGAAACAAAGCCATCATGGAAACCCAGCTTTAACATTATTCTTTCCAGATAATCCCACTCAACAAATTCATAAGCTTTGGCCATGTCTAGCTTGACTGCACAGGCTCCCACCTTCCCTTTTGTCCTTTTCAGATAATGTGTACATTCATAGGCTATCAACACATTGTCAGTAATAAGTCTTTCCAGGGACAAAAGCACTTTGTTCATCAGACACAATTTCATCTAGGAAGCATCTCATTCTATTTGCAAGAATTTTGGAACATATCTTGTAGATGACATTGCAGAGTGAAATTGGTCTAAAACTTTTCATCTCCTGTGGATTCTTAATCTTAGGAATAAGGACAATTGTAGTCATGTTTACCTCACTTGGCATTTCCCCTCCATTCAGAAAATCCAATACTCCTTTGGTGATGCTTGATCCAAGCAGATGCCAATGATGCTGAAAAACCCCCGCTGTGAATCCATCGGGGCCGGGTGATTTGTTTGGACCCATCATGAACAGCGCCCTGCGCACCTCCTCAGCAAGAAACGGTTTCGTTAACTCCTCAGTCATCTGAGGCGTAACTTTAACCGGGACATGGTCCAGTACCGGGTCAGGCTCTAGCATATCCTGGGCTGCGAACAATTCAGTGTAGAACTGTCTTGCCACCATCTCAATGTCAGCCTGCTCAATAACTCGCACACCATCTGCCCGTAGAAGCGTGCTAATTTGATTACCATTCGCCCGTTCCCATGACTTGGCATGGAAGAAGGCAGTATTACGATCGCCCTCCTTTAGCCACTCGACACGAGACCGCTGTTTTTCCATAATCTCTTCCCGTGACAACATCTCAGAGATTTGTTTCATCAATCTTTCTTCTTCTCTAGATGGCCCGGTTCCAAGGGATTGTCCCCTAATCCTTTCCAAATCCTTTCGCGGCTTGGACAAGTTCTTACGAACCGACCCAAAGGTTGTGTAGTCCCACTCTGACAAGGACTGACCGAGTTCGCCGAGATGACTCGCAATCTGCCCCATCGACACTTGGTCACCAGGATCCTGCCATGCACTCTCAACTGCCATGGCATATGATGGGTCACGCCGCCACATGTTTTCATACAGACGTCCTCGTGGACGGTTGCGAAAACATTCTAGGACAAGGCAGTCGTCTGTACATGCCACACCTTCGTCTCTCTGAATAATTCTAGGAAGGCCAAAGTTGCCAGCCCCCTGTCCAGTCGGACCTTCACATTGTCACCGCCATCTTGCCTGTTATCCCAAGTATAGGGCAGTCCAATGAAGCCCAGATCCATGAATCCACACGTTTGCACTGCATCTCTGAATCCATCCATCTGTCTCTCTGATCGGATTTGACCCCCAATCTGCTCATGTGCCTCCAACACCTCATTGAAGTCTCCCGCGCAGAGCCATGGGAGATCACTTTTGGTATTGAGGTACTTTAGACAATCCCAGCTTCTGTTCCTCAGTTCACGTCTAGGTACTAATAACCAACTATATAAACCCAACTATAATGGTTGGTGAGATCATTTGTTTTTTCTAATAACAGTAACAATGCCGACGACAAATCGAGTCACCTGCACCGCACAACTTTCCTCCCTTTCCTGATTGGCATCGGAGATCTGTACAATATCTCAGATCCCTTGCACCACATTTGCTCTTAAAAAACCCCCGAGACTTCTGCCATATTACGCAAGAAAAAACGGATCTGTAAAAAGAATATCGCGAAACTAACAACTAGTAGGAGATGAATAAACATGTCACGCAGGAGGAAGAAAAAAAAAAAAAAACTCAACATTCCAGAGTAGAATCGAGAAATGCTACACTCTGGAAGGCTCAGTCCTCACTCCTCAGTACATGCAAACAAATCAAGAGTGAGACCTGCATAGAATCTAGAACATAAACAGGGCACCAGGTAAATTCCACCACTCAAGAATAACCGACACAACCGCACAAAGACAATTAGGTTTACTGGGATGTTATTATTGAGAACGAAATATTTACTTAAGGCTCAACACCATAGCAGTTAATCCCCAGAAAATTGGCCTAAGAGTCAAGAAATGAGCCAAGGTTCAGCTGACTGCTGACCCAAGTTCTGAACCAAGTTGGCACATGCTACAAAGAAAAGAAGCCATTCCACAGATATAAGCTTGAAATGACAACAACGGAAATTCCTACTTTAGAGCAAACTCAGATCTGTCACCGCGCAATGTAGCCACTGTAACACCCCGCAGAGAGAGCATCATCTGTTAAAGAAAACACTGTTATCATGGAATGAAACAGAACAGGGAGCATTGTCTTCATGATGAAATTTAAAGCACGATTGTACATCTTACTTCAGGTCAAGGATCAGCTCAACAATCAGCACTGCAATATTTACATGGTATCCAGTGGCCACAAAGCTTGTTACCTACCTACAAAGACACTAGATGAGGCTACCAGCATGCAAAACAATATTGATATTGCGAGAGGGAGGGGGTTCACCTTCTATACAGAGCTTTGATATCCTGGCGGATTGCTTTAGTATCCAATAGTTCGTCCCCAGAGTCATCAATATCAACTTGACCAAGCTTGAAGTCTTCTGTAGTACAGTGCTCGCTCCATTCAAACCACAGCTTTGGTATGACTTCTTTCTTGAATGCTGTTTGATGCACCTTTTCCTCGTCAGAATCGGCAGCTACAAGCCTGTACACAAACACTTTCTTCTGCTGTCCAGGCCTGAACGCACGTCCAATCGCTTGACGGGTGACAGATGGGTTCAGGTGTACATCTAGAATGACAACTCTCGATGCACCGACGAGGGAGATGCCCTCTCCACATGCCTTGATAGAACCAAACAAAACTTTTGCGTCAGGAGAGTTATTAAAATGGTCTACTGCCACTTCTCTGTCTTCTTGACTAGTATCACCAGAGATCATAAAAATCTCTTTCCCCACATGCCAGCCCTTCATCTTAACCAGCAGCCTTTCAAAAAATTTCATGGGAAGGATATATTGACTGAAAGCCAGTACTTTCTCTCCAGCAGAATTAGCAAGTGACAGGATATTCATGAAAAAATTGGCCTTCACACCATCTTTCACATCTTTTACATTGATAGGATCCAGCAGACTATCAAGTAAATCATCTCTCAAGGTGTTAGCCCTATTCTCAGCATTACCCTCTGAAAGTTCTGAAAGACAAGGATGAATGTACAGTGCACTCCCTACTGCACTTCTCTTGAACCTATCATGTGGCTCCAACTTGTTGCAAATAATGTCTTTCTGCTTGGGTGTGAGCTTCAAAAACACGCTGAAGTCTAATAAGCCAGGCAGTTCATCTAAGATATCACCCTTGTAATAGTGAAGCACATCCTTTGTTAGTTCTCTAAGACCTCTAATAACATGTGCTTTTCTCTTGAAGTTTTCATCATTCAACAAGGTTCTTTCTACTGCCTCAGTAAAAGCACTATCAGACAACCCTTTTGATTCGACTTGACTCATCATACGTCTGGCAATAGGACGTGATGATTCCATCCTGAGAAACTTTGGGCGAACAAGATTCAAGATATTGAACACCTCCTCAACATGATTCTGGAAAAGTGTACCTGAAAGAACCACTTTGCGTGGTGTTTCCACTCTATTTAGTGATTCAAGTACATCAGTCTCCCTATTTCTAGGTGTATGGCCCTCATCAAGTATCAGAAGGTTGGGAACCTTAAGCAGTCTGTCCCGACATGCAGCCGTGACATTGCTGCTCCCATCATCAGTGACAATTGTGGAGAACTGCTTGTATCCAAGAAACAGTATACTCATCTTGTCTTCCCAAGATTTGAGGATATGCAACTGTTCTACTCTTTTTTCAGCCTTAACAGAGTAGAAATCATACAGTGGTATATCCTGCACTTGCCAACGTTGAATTTCTTTCTTCCATGTACCTAGTATCCCTTTGGGCAGCACAACAAGGGGCCTTGCAGATGGATACTTTGCCATGAAGCTCTGAATGAAGCTTATAAGCATAAATGTTTTCCCTGAACCCGGGGCATGAGCAAGAATGCAACCTCCAGGCTTGTCTCCAATCAAATTCTTAACCAAAAAGTTGAAACCTTCCAACTGATGTGGTTTCATTGTATGAGCATGTCTAGGATGAATAGCAACATCTGCGATTATGAAATCTTCAGACAGTTTAACAGTACCACAGTCTATCTCATCAGCATCCTTCGAATTTCCTCCATAGCCAATTGCTCTTCTCCTTGAAGCCTGAAAAAAAAAGTAGTCATGAAATTCATTCGCTTTCTCCAATTATATTCA
>JALGXP010000803.1:0-15329 GCA_023333625.1 Bothriochloa decipiens
TACCATGTCACTATGTGTGAATATTATTCTCATTATATGTTCTACTTTCACATGCTATTATGTTTTTGTCTACATGAGTGCGGTAGTGAAGTAGAACGATCACTCAGTAATGTTTAAGTTAAATGCTTCCCCAAACCTTGCACTGTCATAAGTCTTGTACAATCGGTGGCGGGTCTATGAAATTAGGGTGCCATTGGTTTTCCTCGACTACGCAGGTTCGTATCGGATACTTACTGCAAGAAGGTTTGGTTACTTGAACAAGGTCATCCTAACGGTTAGGGATCTTGAAGCATGGAAAGGTTGAGTGGTCGACATAGGGATGCTAGCCCAACAACAAGAGTCATATGAGATATGATTAGCAAGGTGTTGCTTACCGATCTACCATACCGACCAGCGGTGATGCTAAAGCTCACTGGTCAGGATGTTAGTTGTGGGTCTTGAATCACTAAGTATCAATTGAGGATATTGATTTTAGTGGGATTATATTCTATTTGATATAATTTACTCCTTCATGGATACTTTGTCTTAGTATTTTGCATTACTTTTGTTGTAGATGGTCGCTCACAATCAACCATTTTCTTTGCGTATAATTCTTGAGAAAGATAAGTTGAATGGAACAAATTACGCGGATTGGATCTCCAACCTGAGAATTGTTCTCAGGGCTGAGAAAAAGGAAGATATTCTAGACACCCCATTGCTAGATGAGCCTGGAGAAAATGCACCTGCTACTAAAAGAGCCGCTTACAAGAAAGCATGCGATGCTGATCTTGAAGTGAGTTGCCTTATGCTTGTTTGTATGGAATCTGATCTGCAGATGCATTTCAATAACAATCACTCAGTGAACAATATGATCGTGGTGCTTGAGGAGATGTTCCGCACGTAGGCAAGGACTGAAAGGTTCAATGTCTCTAAGGTGCTTGTGGAAACCAAGCTTGCAGAGGGCGCAGCAGTAGGACCATACGTAATCAAGATGGTTGGTTACACTCAAAGGTTGGAGAAGCTAGGCTTCCCAATCGGCCAAGAGTTGGCTACTGATTTTATTCTCTCATCTCTTTCGCCTAGTTATGGAAACTTCATCTTGAACTACCATATGCATGGGGCAGAGAGAGGCTTGAGTGAACTATGTGGTATGCTGAAAACTACAGAAGCCGACATCAAGAAAGGTGCCGGTAGTAGCCAAGTGTTGGCGATCTAGAACCGACCTCATTTTAAGATGAAGGGAAATTCTTGGAGGAAGAAGAAGGGCAAGGCTAAAGATGAGATCTCTAAGACAAACCCATCTGCTGCCAAGGCTGGACCATCTGCAAATTCACACTACTTTTCTTGTAAGGGGAAAGGTCACTGGAAAAGGAATTGCAAGGAGTACATGGCGTCCTTAGAGAAGGATGGCGGCGGTAAAGGTATTACTGCTACTTGTACTCTTGTCATTCATGTTATGGACATTTTTCTCGCTAATTCATATATCAATTCCTGGGTATTTGATACTGGATCGGTTGCTCATATTTGTAATACGATGCGGGGAATGATAAGAAGTAGAAGCATGGAAAAGGGAGAGGTTGACTTCCGCGTGGGCAACAATGCAAGAGTTGCTATGTTGAACATCGGGACGATGCAACTTCACCTGCCATCAGGATTTATTATGGAATTGAATAATTATTATTTTGTTCCTAGCTTAAGTCGAAACATTATATCACCTTCATGTTTGATGAAGGATGGTTACTCTTTTGCGAGTAAAGACAATGGTTGTGTGATCTCCAAGAATGACATGTTTCTGGCTTTTGCATCCATTGTGAATGGGTTATTCATTTTAAATCTTGATGATGCACCTGTCTGTAATGTTAGTGCTAAACGGCCTCGGCTTAATGAGTTAAGTCCTACCTATATGTGGCATTGTCGTTTGGGTCATATAAGTGAGAATCGCATGAAGAGGCTCCATGATGATGGTCTTCTAACTTTGTTTGATTCTGAATCATATGAGACATGTGAGGCTTGCCTGCTAGGCAAGATGACCAAGGTGCCATTCAAAGGATTACCTGAGAGGGCATCTGACTTTTTGGAACTTGTACATACTGATGTATGTGGACCAATGAGCTCGACAGCTAGAGGTGGATTTCAATACTTCATAACTTTTATTGATGACTTTAGTAGATATGGATACGTCTACCTAATGAAGCATAAGTCTAAAACATTTAAAAGTTTAAAGAATTTCAGAATGAAGTAGAGAATCAACGTGGCAAGAAGATCAAGGCCTTGTGATCTGATCATGGAGGCGAATATCTAAGTCACGAGTTTAGCAATCATCTTAAGAGTTGTGGAATTGTTCCACAGCTTACGCCACCCAGAACGCCTCAGAGAAACGGTGTGTCTGAGTGATGTAATCGGACTTTGTTGGACATGGTTCGGTCTATGATGAGCTAGTCAGACCTACCTTTATCATTTTGGGGATACGCTCTAGAAACAGCTGCTTTCACATTGAATAGGGTACCATCCAAATTTGTAGTTAAGACACCATATGAGATGTGGACTGGTAAGAGTCCCAGTTTGTCTTTTCTGAAATTTTGGGGTTGTGAAGTTTATGTCAAAAGACTTATATCAGATAAACTAACACCCAAATTGGACAAGTGTTTTTTTGTGGGATATCCAAAGGAAACTTTAGGGTATTACGTCTATAACCAGTTAGAGGGCAAAGTGTTTGTTACTCGAAATGGTGTTTTCTTAGAGAAAGAGTTTCTCAAAAGAGAAAAGGATGGACAATAGGTGTATCTTGAAGAAGTTCAAGATGAGCCAGTAGGGATTGACTCTACGAGTGATGCTATTGTAGCAGAGCAAGTTGAGACACCCGTGGCAGTGAAGACACCAGCACAACCACGAAGATCAGCAAGACTTCGAGCCTTGTGTGGGGATTTGTTATTGTTAGACAATGACGAACCTGTGAATTATGCGAAAGCTATGATGGATCCAGATTCTAAGAAATGGCAAAGTGCCATGAGATTCGAGATAGATTCCATGGGAGACAATCAAGTTTGGAACTTGGTTGACCTGCCTGATGGGGTTAGATCCATTGAGTGTAAATGGATCTTCAAGAAGAAGAAGGATATGGACAGAAATGTTCATGTCTATAAAGCTCTACTTGTCACAAAGGGTTTTTGGCAATTTCAATGGGTTGACTATGACGAGACATTCTTGCCGGTAGTGATGCTTAAATCTATCCGGATCATTCTAGCAATTGCTGCATATTTCGATTATGAGATATGGCAGATGGATGTTAAAATAGCCTTTCTAAATGGGTATTTAGAAGAGGACGTGTATATGATACAGCCCGAAGGTTTTGTTGATCCTAATAATGCTGGAAAGATATGCAAGCTTAAGAAATCTATTTATGGGTTAAAGCTAGCATCTCGGAGTTGGAATCTTCATTTTGATGAGGTCGTCAAAGGGTTTGGCTTCCGTCAGAATGAAGAAGAACCTTGTGTTTACAAGAAGGAAAGTGGGAGTGCTGTTGTGTTTCTGATCTTGTATGTGGATGACATACTATTGATTGGGAATGATATTCCTATGTTGCAATCTGTAAAGACTTCACTGAATAATAGTTTTCTATGAAGGATTTAGGAGAAGCAACATACATCTTGGGCATTAAGATCTATAGAGATAGGTCGAGAAGGCTGATAGGATTAAGCTAGGATACTTACATTGACAAGATGTTGAAGAGGTTCAACATGGAACAGTCCAAGAAAGGGTTCTTGCCTGTGTCACATGGTGTGCACTACAGTGATAAGCAATGTCCTTCCACCGATGCTGAGCGCAACCGCATGAGTAAGATTCCATACGCTTCGGCAGTTGGTTCCATCATGTACGCCATGATATGTACTTGTCCAGATGTAGTCTATGCTCTAAGTGTTGCGAGCAGGTATCAAGCCAATCCTAGTGAAAGTCACTGGATGTTGGTTAAAAACATTCTTAAGTACTTACGAAGGACTAAGGATGTGTTCCTAATCTATGGAGGTGAGGAGGAGCTCGTTGTAAACAGTTACACCGATGCTAGCTTCCAAACCGACGGGGATGATTCACTATCTCAATCAGGTTTTGTGTTCACAATAAATGGTGGTGCAGTTAGCTGGAAAAGTTCCAAGCAGGAGACGGTGTTTGATTCTACAACAGAAGCCGAGTACATTGCAACTTCTGGCGCTGCAAAGGTAGGTGTTTGGTTGAGGAGGTTCCTCATTGATCTTGGTGTGTTTTCAAATGTGTTGGGCCCATTGAATTTACATTGTGATAACAATGGGGAAATTGCATAGGCTAAGCAACCTAGGGATCACCAGAAGAACAAACATGTACTCCGGAAGTTTCATCCCATTCGAGAGTTTGTGAAACAAGAAGAGATCAAATTGTGCAAAATACATACGGATTTGAATATAGCAGATCCTTTGATAAAGGCTCTTCCACAGCCTAAGCATGAGGCGCACATGAGGTCTATGGGGATTAGGCATCTAAGAGATTAACTCTAGTGCGAGTGGGAGACTGTTGGGAATATTCCCTAGAGCTAATTATGTAGATGATGATATTCCGATTGTATCCATGATTAATAAAGTGTTCAATGAATATCCATTATAGACAACTTGTATTAATTGACAATTATGTGAATTGTTTGTGGAACTCAATTACTTGAATGGTTATTCTAAAGTTATCCTTGGTCGGCGTTCTTATGAGAACACACTTGAATATTAGACCAGCACATGTATTAGTTGATGGCTATGTTTCACAAGTCATAGACATGGAGATGTCAAACTAATAATGTGGGCACATGTGAGACATGTAGGCTAGACTGACCCAAATGAGAAAGTCTCTAGTCACATCATATACGTTATGTCCTTAGACCTGAGATTGTGGTATGTACTCAAGATGTGAAACAGCCTACTTAGGGACTGTCAAACGCTACTCCGTAACTGGGTAGTTATAAAGGTGGTCTTCGGGTCGTCAGGAAGCATGCTATGAGACATAGATAATCAAGATGGAATTTGCCCCTCTCTACTCGAGAGAGATATCACTAGATCACTCAAGTGATTGGATCAACAAATACATGGTCGTGCTTGGGTTAAGTGTCAACCCACAAGTTGAACCATATATCGAGTGGCAAAGGGAATAACTTGTATGTGGTTGTAGTGGTTCATCTGATATGATCTTTGCGTGCACATAGGAGTTGTCACACCTTGCTAGAGGCTGTTGTCAACTATTAGGCGAGTAGGAGTACTCGGCCCATGTCAATGTGTGTAGGAACCCATAGGGTCGCACGCTTAAGGCGCTGGAAGCCTAATTCAGGTTGGACCCGAATTAGACAAGTCTTAGGGTTGCTAATGGGCCTCCAACTCATGAGCTCATTGGGGATGCCTATGTAAGCAAGGGGTAGGGCACGCGGTCAGGGTTGGATGTTTTTGACAGCCGCCATCGCCCTCCCAACGCTCGCACCTTCTGCTCCTCGTAGACCTAGCAGTCTGGAGGCGCATCGCTTCTTCCCTGCACATGTGGGATTCCTCGGAGGTGCTGTATCTGGAGCACTGGGACGAACTGCGCGAGGGGATTGACTTGACGTATGACCACATAACTGCACTGCCTACTGTGACACGTACGACTACATCAAGTCATCTTCCGCTGCACTTACGCGTCTAGTGGTAATCCCGTAACCTATAACTAGCAGTATATCTTATTTTATGAGGCAGAAAAGTTTTGTTTTCTGGCTAGCGTAGCACCCTCATAACCCTTCACATCGCTAGGAGGGTGAGGGGAGTGGTCGTCGATGCCTTCACACCGGAGGATGTGAACAGCATCCTGATGCTGCCCGACGATGGTCACATCCATCTGGTGAGTAGGTCATAATATCTCCTCGAACTCCTTTCTTCCATGACTCATCCCCGCGTTTTCCGTCATGGGTTTGTGTACAGGGGGCCATAAATTTTAGGGCGTCAACGCCCCCGGTCAAGGACGATGACCCCAATTGCCAGGTGAGACACTTCACTGCCCAACAATAGAACAAGAGTAAGGATCAGGAGAAGAAGGAGCTGAAGAAGAAGAGCCTCGAGCGCCTGGCACGTGAGCAATGCCGGACGAAGCAGAGGCGCTAGGGGGTTCCCAAGGAGGAATCTCCCTCAGAAGAGGAGGAGGGGGAGGAAGGTGAGAGCAGTGATGACGAAGGGGTACAGGCATGTCTCGATGCCTTGGTGCCCCGTATAGCCTGAGCTGACACCCGCTTCATGTAAGAAACAATCGAGGTGGGTTCATCCTCCCAAGCCTCAGGGCGGCCTCAGCATTTGTCGAAGGTTAGGAGACGAGGCCTCGGAGTAGCCCCGGGAGCAGAGAACGAGTGACCCCTCGACTCGGGGGAGGTCATCATCGCATCATACGCGCGGTAGGACGCCTCCAGCCCCTTCACGGGGCGGGTCTAGCACGCCACCGCCTCAGACCAGGTCCTCGACACCCCGCGCGCGGACCCAGAGCCAGTTGGCTTTGGAGAAGCAAGGGACTCCGAAGGCGTCATCGGTGGCGGCTCCGAGCAGCTCAGGTTCTGACAAGGGCCCATCGAAGGGGGCTCCAAAGCCACTGAGTGGGTCGAAGGTGGGCAGGAGGACACTATCAATGAAACCTCCACAAATACATAAATTAGCTCATTTTTCTGCTGTCACAACTTTTTCCTTGCCATTTTTTTGTTGCCATGGCAGTATGTCTTTGGGTATGTTCTTTTCCACAGCGCTGATTTTTGTACTAAAGTCAGTGAATAGCATCATCTCTTTGTAGTCAATGTGAGCTTCAACATCGTTGACTCCATCAACTCTGATAATTTGTTGTTTCCTGGGGACAACCACATGCTTAGTCTTCTTTTTGGGTGGTAGATTACTTTGCGAGTTGGGCATATAGAGAACTTGTGCAACACATTCTGTCAGCACCCAAGGGTCATCTTGGTAGCCTAGATTGTGAAGGTCCATGATTCTTAATCCAATCTCATTGACATGATGTTGCATCGAAACAGGGGCACCTTTATATCCTTTCCATAGTCAAGCTTCCATATATCTTCAATTATGCCAAAGTACATGACCTTTCACCCCACTCCGTCGATAGCCTCTATTCTAACGCCACTGTTTTGGTTCACACTTTTACTATCCTTGGTGTGGGTATAGAATGTGTACCCATTGATGTCATAAGAATCCCAAGATGTCACTTGTCTCGATGGCCCCCTCACGAACCTACTGATTGTAATAGAATCTAAGGTTTCTCTAGGTGGTATGTTTTGATCCTTCAACCATGAAGTTAGGCATTTCTTATGTTGTTTCATGACCTAATCATCTGAACGACCGTTCCTCTCCTCCATAATGATAGCCATGTGTTCGTCAATATATCGTTGCATCAGTTTTGTGCTCTGTAGGACACAGTAATGCACATGACTGACTTCTCCATAATCTCTATCAATGAATGTTTTTCTACCACCGACGCCCTTCCCACTCAGCCTACCCTTGTGATGAGAATCGGGTATGCCAATCCCTCTGGGTACTTTCAGGTACTCTTGACAGCACTCGATGACTTTCTTTAGTACTATAACCCTCTTCATGGAGCTCTCTGGGTATGCTCGATTATGCACATATCGGCTTAAGACTGACATGTACCACTCATAGGACCATATTTCATGCAAGTAGGAAGGGCCCAGTGCCTCTATTTGATGAACAATGTGAATCATGAGATGTTCTATCAAAAAAAGCAGGTGGTAAACACATCTCTAGTTGGTTCTGGGTCTTGACCATGAAATCATGTAGGTCCCTTAGCTCATCCCTATGAAACGTCTTCTATGAGATCTTGGAAAAAAGTAGCACGTGCGGGTGATGGCCATCTTCAAAAACTCCAGTTTTATAGTTCTGATTGTAATTGGTAGGTACACTGTTAGCATCATATGACGATCATGAGCCTTGCAGTAGTGAAATGATAGGTCATTCATCGACACTAGCTTCTTCAGGTTTGCGGCAAACCCAGTTGGCACTTTGAGCTCCCTCACAGATGTTAATATAGCTCTCCTCTCCTCTAGGTCTAGGTTGTAGCAAGCCTCGGGCAGAGTGTATTTTCCATTCTCATGATGTACCGGGTGAAGATCTGGCATCACAATGAGCTGCACCATATCGTTCCATGCTTTTAGACCATCCTTTGACTTGGGTGTGTCCATCAAGGTAGCAGTGAGACTCTCGAAGACATTCTTCTGCAAGTGCATAGTATCAATGGCATGGGGGAACTCCAGTTCTAGCCAATATTCTAGATACTGAAAGAAGATGGATTGCTTCTTGAAAGGTACACCTTCGAGAGGAGGTATGCTTCTATCTCTGATCGTTACATCGAGTTTCCTCTTTTCATACATGATGCATATGTTTTTCACCATTTTGTACACATGTTGTCCATCGTGACGTCTCTCTAGAGTAGGTTCATCCTCCAAGATGTAGCCACAGTTTCTTAAGTACAATTTGCTGCGGTACCTATGACATTCCTTTAAAAAGCGTGGATTCCTTAGGTAAACAACCTTCTTGGATCCATCTAGGTACTCCCATTTAGTATCATCCAAACATACTAAGCATCCACTCTTACCTTTGATCTGTCCAGACAAAGCAAACAACGCTGGGTGATCATTGATAGTCACAAATATTATTGCCTTTAATGTGAAGTCCTCCTGACAGAATGCATCATACATCGGCACACCTTCCCTCCATAGTTTCTTGAATTCTTGCATCACAGGCTCAAGGAAAACATCCATATCAATGCCTGGTTGTTGAGGGCCAGAAACAAGAACAGTCAAGAAAAGGTACTTTCTCTTCTAACACAAGTGCCTCGGGATGTTATACATGGTCAAGATCACTGGCCACGTACTGTGATCACTCATCCTCTCATTGAAGGGATTCATTCCATCGGTGCTCAAGGCAAACCATACATTCCTTGTGTCTTGGCTAAAGTATTTATGGTTCTCATCAAACTCTTTCCAGTCACTACCATTGGCCGAGTGTGCAATCTTATCATCATCTACCTTGCGCTCATCATCCCACCATGTCATAAGGGCAGTTTCCTTAGGGTTCAAGAAGATACGCCTCAAGCTGTCAGTCACTAGTAGATACCACATTACCAAGGCAGGAACCTTCCTCTTCTTTGCATGGTGGCCTAATGGAGTGTCCTCTGGGGGTTGAGGTTCTTGTATCTTTTTTGTACCCTTCTTACTCTTGTTCCTGGTTGAGGCTTCTCCGCCACTGTAAAGGTCATTGTTCTTGTATCGGCTGGCCCCCACAACAAGGGCATCTATCTAGAGGTTCGAACGTCTCACCATGATAAAGAATACAATGGTTTGGGCATGCATGAATTTTCTCTACACCCATTGTCAATGAAATTATAACCTTCTTTCCATGGTATGTGTTGGAAGGAACTAAGTTTGGATGTGGCAGCACCCATGATAGGAGACACAACACATCATCAAAACTGCAGTCGACCAGCCGTACTTAGCCTTCAGGATTAGTAGCTCAAGAACAAAACAAAGCAGTGTCCAGTGTGCTGGACAACCCTTCTCGACACCATACACATGCCCCTTTGATGCTGTCTTTACCGTCTCTAGGTTTTCTAGACCTTTCTTTTGCAGTAATATTTCAGGTCCAATGGCCCAAATCATGTCCTCCAAATTGTCACTGTCATCTTCATCCCCCTCACATGCTCTATCATCAGTGTTGACACCACTAGCATCATTAGCACCCTGGTCATTACCAAAGTGACCACCTAGTTCGTTGCCATAGTCATAACCCATTTGTTCATCAACCTCCCTTGTTCATTGTTGAAGAAGCATCAAGGTTTCAGCATCTTGTTCATCATCAACAACCATTGTTTCACCATGATGAACCCATACTATGTAGTTTGCAACAAATCCCCGCATAATCAGATGAGCTTTGATGGTATCCACATCCTCAAATGCTATCGAGCTCATGCAATCTTTGCAGCGGCAAATAATTGTATCATTATAATATGTCAATGTTGATGCATGCTTCTATGTGGCCTCAATAAATTTATCCAACTTGACATGGAAACCACCGTTGATCCTTGAGCAACCATACACCATGAGTTCCTGTACTCCATCTTTTAAAAACAAAACAACAAAGAAAAATTACTAGAGGATAATTAATCAATTGCCTAATAATGCATATAAATATTCAAATATATATAAATTATAATATAAAATTACATAGACATACATTAACAACAATTATTAATTTAGCAATGACCTTTCATGCCAACCCCATTTCAATTTCATGAAACAAAAAAATATGAAACCCTACATAAAACATACATGAAACTAGGTTCAAATTTACAATAAAATCAAGCAAAATCGACCTTTATAGAGTGCAAGCTCATTTCACTAACTAATTTACACTAATAGCTTCAAATGTAGGGTCTAATTTGCTCCATACAAAGCTCAAGCACCAAGGAAGAGAGAGAAAAACAAAACTCAAATTACTCAGTAACTAACCATAAAAACTTCAATTTAAGGGTTGGAATGTCATTTTCTTACCTTCTATAAGATATCCACTAGGATTTGAGAAGAAAACCTCCCCCCTTAGTAGAGCAATTTTTGGGAGGAGCCTGTTGGCAATTCTTAGCGTCCCTTAAGTTAGGTTGTCATCCCTAACACGGCGCCAGAACTGTTGGTTGTATTTATTATCTAAGCACTCTACATAAAATGAAATAAAAGGTTATCCGTAAGCGCACATATAAATACACCCATCGTAGCATTTCACCCAGGAAAGTTCCAGGTATCATTATTTATAATTCACCACTAGGAAGGCAGAATGGAGGTATGGAGAATAAAGCTATAACTTACACTTGTGATAAGAGGTCTACTAGATCTTCTCAAAACAGGGATCATATCATAATAATAAATAATGGATAAAAATTCAGCAAAGTCCAAAAGAGGTTCCACCGAGCATTTTCCTTCTTGGGCGTGATTCTAGAAAGAACTAGGAAATAAAGATTCATAACTCCTAGGGTTGATTATAACTATAGTTCATTGAGCTATATCAATTAGTGCAATTACATCTAGCTATCATGGTCAAAATAATCTCATATCCATTCTCAAGAGACATTGTCCAGGCGGGTCATGAACATAGCAAGATGTCACCTCACAACTATATTCCTTACACAATCTAACATTCAGGGAGTGGACTACAAATGACTCAACGAAGCTATCACCTTCACAATCTACCACATGGCCTGGAACATAGGGGGCACTCGCAGATAGACTTAATCTAGGCACCATGCCTACATTAATTCTACCACCCACCCCTTGTACTTCAGGATGAGCGCTATACGAACAAGAGCATAAACACCAAACTACTCCAACTAAACTAGACATATAACCAACATTGGCAATGAACATTATAATTATGAATCTATTATTACAAGAAGTCATGATGAGGATGAACATGAATCACGAACACGAATAAGAACTAGAATTAGAACAAGAACACAATGAACTAGACAATTAGACAATGAACTAGATGACACACAAAGAACAAGTAGATGAACTAGAAGATAAACACAATGAACTAGAAACACAAATAGATTAATGTTGTTGAATATAAGAGAGAGTTACAAGACATTAACAAGCCTCCTTATGACTAGATCTAGAGCCCAAGCACTACTTGCCTCCTCTAATTCCTATTGTTATGTTCTAGCTATGCCCTAGATAGTGGATGCTCTAGGTTATCCTTTTGAGGGACAACCCTAAACTGAATAATGATTATTATGATTGATGATTGATGATGCCTTTAGGGGGTCTGCCCTTGCTTATATAGCCAGGAGGGTTGAACCGTGGCCCTTGGATCAAACCAACTTGAAACAATGGTCGAGATACGCTGTAGAGTCGGTTGGAGGCCGTCACACGAAGGAGGGCCCGCTTAGCAGGGGACCCAGGACGGCCAGCCTGACATGTGGGGCCGGCCAGCCCTACCTGGCAGCCGCCGAGCCTTCGCTTTGTTCTTGTGCCTTCTAGTGTCTTCCACATCCTTCTAGTGCTTCTTTTCGATTCGTTTGCGCAATGAGTCGTGTCATGGATGGATTCTTTCTTTTCCCTGCTTTTGGATAAATCTCTAAAAAATATTATTTCATAGAGCTGTGGGATTATGTCAGTTTAGTCCCTAGTCTTGTGGTGATGATGATTTCTAAGGCCTTCTAGAGTCTTCCGAGTCGTAACCATCGAGGACTTTCTCTCCAGTGCTCCAAATATGGCAAGTGATATGTCCGTTTCGATCGTCTCGATGAGCTCTTCACAATGGTATGCTCAGATTCCTTACTTGAGATACTTTTATGATAAAATATTAAATACCTGCAAAACAAGTAAGAGCAACACAACTCATAGAACTCATTAGAAAAAACCCCTACTTCCTTTCTTTATCTTTTAATTAAGGCCTTATCCTGACTCAGTTGACGGTTAAAAATTAGAGTTAATTAGCGTCAACAGAGCCCAAGGCCTCCCAACTTTTTTTATGCGTGGAAGAGTGAGTGGCTCGAGGAGGAAGAAGTTGGCTATAGCACTTATAGTCTCGTCAATTGTGGGGGTGGCTGGTGATGGAGCCACCCCTACAAATAGCTAAAAATCAGCCCCATTTGTAGGGGTGGCTGAAAACACCAGCCGCCCTTACGGTGCTATCTGTAGGTGCGGCTGATTTGCTACTGCCCGTGCATCCCATTGTAGAGGCGGCGGCTGGTTTGCTGCTGCCCACGCATCCCACTATAGGGGTGGCTTAATCACTGTAGTGCCAGGGGCCTGGCTCTTACAAATCACTTTTCATGTAGTGAAATAAAGTTGCCTCACGTATAAAAGCTGCACAGTAAAATTTAAGATTTTCTAAATTATTTTGAATAGAGAAACTAACAAAATTAAAGCTATATATTTAGAAGAGTTATATAATTTTGTAGTTAATATTTTTATTTGAAATTATCTATGTAAGGAAATTCCATCTGAATTTCTCACATTTGAAATTCAAAAATTTCAAACCACCTCAGATAAAGAAACAATCAAAGTTGTAGATGTCAAAAAACAGTATATTTTTTATTGTCCACTTTTTCATTTGAATTCATTTAGAGCTCTAAACTGAAATTGGATAAAGATAAAATGAGGTGGATGAATATCTCATATTGACACAAGTGATAGATAGATGGATTGGTTTGGGGAGATAAGCACAAGGCTTGAGGTCGTAGTTTTGGGCCCCTGCAACCGCAAAGCGTGTCAAAAATCACGGGACTTGTGACTTGTTATGGTGTGCGTGTGGCTGCATGGTGAAAATTGCTAGTTTTAGGGCCAAATTCTTGATTTCTGGAGAACGACTTGTGTAGAAGCTGCTCCTGTATATGGAGACAAGGGGAGAGAGAGAGGGATTAATGGCAGGTCTTCCCCGTATCTGACTCAACAAGCAGGACGGCACCAATAACAGATCCATCAACCAAACAGTAGCAGCCGAGATATGCACTGAGAGAGGCCAGAGCATTGGCAGCCTAGAGGACAGGTAGTGCACCGACGGTCGTGAGGGAAGTTGCCATAGCCCATAAGCCATTGGTTGTATATATGGGACGGGCCATGAGGCATGAGCCACCGAGAGCAATGTAGGAGCCCCAATTCTTCATGGCTACCTCTGATGGGTGCGCAACAGTTTAGTGAGTAATTAACTAAGACTTTTGAGCCCCTATGAAGGTCTGCCATAGGTGGTTGCGCCCCTCGCACATATTATCATAAACTCTACTTTGTCCTTGATACCATGCCGGGAAACCGGGTCTCTCAAAAAAAATTCTTCATGGCTGCTGTCATCCTAATGAGCTGGTCCATCTGGGCAACAAGAAATGATCTGATATTCAAAGGCATTCCATCGATCAATAATGTCCAGTCCACACATTCAACAAAGAAATCCTCTTGCTAGAGCATAGTCAAGACAGGATTAAGCTTACAATTTGAACGATGGTTGCATTCCTTAATTCAATAAGGTTTTATATTTGTTTCTCATTTCTTTTTCCTTTTCTGTGCCCTAGTGTTTCTTTCTTCCCTTTGTAATGTTGATGTACTTTCGTTTCATTAATTTTATAAAATGTCTGTAGGGGCCATGGCCCCTCTACTTTCCTTTCCTAAAAAAAAAAGAGCAAGGTAGGAGCAAGCATGCTGCTGGGAGTGAGGGATCTGACGTTGGGTGGGAGGCGGATCAAGAGAGATAGATGGTGCAAAGGGAGAGGAGAGGCAACATAGACATGAGGTGAAAGCAAAGATTAGACATCATGTTTGAGTCCTCCATGATGAAGAACTATCAGTACGTTTGGATTGGAGTCCAGAGCTTGCCGCACCATGCCACAGCTTTCTTGTTGAAGATTCGTTGCATGTTTGGTTCGCTGCCGAACTTGCGGCATGCCGCAGACAGCTTAGTTCATTTTGCATGCCAAAAGCTGCTGCAGTTGCGGCATGCTGCAGCCTCGCCATGACAGCTTAGTTCATTTTGCATGCCAAAAGCTGCCACAACTGCGGCAGACGATTTACTCACCGCAACTGCAACACAGCCACAACAGCGGCGTGGCATGCAATAGTAACCATCCAAACGCGCCCTACTACTAATAAGTAGTAATTCCAAACTCCTATAAATCAAATGTCTCGCCTATTTCTCTAGCACCTTATTGTGCTACATCACCTAGAGGTCCCACCGAGGGACGGACCCAGCGCCCGGCCAGCCCGGCCAGCCGCCCGGGCTCCTCGTACAAATACACGGTGAAAGGCTACATTATCTAAAGGATCGAAAGCATATTTTTCTATAGAAAATATTCATCATACTGTAGTTTCTCGGGCTCTAGTACCTGGCTGGGTCCGCTACTGGTCACACCACAAGTCCTAAGCAGCCCAAGAATCAAGAATAGTAACCACTCATTCGAATCCTCAGATGTAGATCTTTTCTGACTGAAACAGCCGAGGAATGTCCCCTGCCTCTTTTTTTTTGTTTTTCCATTAAATGAAAGAATGATATTTATGTACAGGAGCTAAAGAAGAAAACAGAAAGCAAGAGCTACACTATAGGGTTAAAGGCCTCAAGGCCCAAAAGAAAAATAAAGATGGTAATCATAAAGCACTATGTAGCCAATTACAGAGCTCAAGCTTCTTGATCGGTTTGGCTTTGGCACAAGCAAGGCCAATCTCCTTACTGAATTTTTCTTTCCAGACATTGAATGATGGTCGGCCTTGATCAAAGATGATGTTATTTCTGTTAGGATAATTGGGCCAAGCCCATTATTTATTCTAAGTAGTCAGA
>JALGXP010000804.1:0-15321 GCA_023333625.1 Bothriochloa decipiens
TACCATGTCACTATGTGTGAATATTATTCTCATTATATGTTCTACTTTCACATGCTATTATGTTTTTGTCTACATGAGTGCGGTAGTGAAGTAGAACGATCACTCAGTAATGTTTAAGTTAAATGCTTCCCCAAACCTTGCACTGTCATAAGTCTTGTACAATCGGTGGCGGGTCTATGAAATTAGGGTGCCATTGGTTTTCCTCGACTACGCAGGTTCGTATCGGATACTTACTGCAAGAAGGTTTGGTTACTTGAACAAGGTCATCCTAACGGTTAGGGATCTTGAAGCATGGAAAGGTTGAGTGGTCGACATAGGGATGCTAGCCCAACAACAAGAGTCATATGAGATATGATTAGCAAGGTGTTGCTTACCGATCTACCATACCGACCAGCGGTGATGCTAAAGCTCACTGGTCAGGATGTTAGTTGTGGGTCTTGAATCACTAAGTATCAATTGAGGATATTGATTTTAGTGGGATTATATTCTATTTGATATAATTTACTCCTTCATGGATACTTTGTCTTAGTATTTTGCATTACTTTTGTTGTAGATGGTCGCTCACAATCAACCATTTTCTTTGCGTATAATTCTTGAGAAAGATAAGTTGAATGGAACAAATTACGCGGATTGGATCTCCAACCTGAGAATTGTTCTCAGGGCTGAGAAAAAGGAAGATATTCTAGACACCCCATTGCTAGATGAGCCTGGAGAAAATGCACCTGCTACTAAAAGAGCCGCTTACAAGAAAGCATGCGATGCTGATCTTGAAGTGAGTTGCCTTATGCTTGTTTGTATGGAATCTGATCTGCAGATGCATTTCAATAACAATCACTCAGTGAACAATATGATCGTGGTGCTTGAGGAGATGTTCCGCACGTAGGCAAGGACTGAAAGGTTCAATGTCTCTAAGGTGCTTGTGGAAACCAAGCTTGCAGAGGGCGCAGCAGTAGGACCATACGTAATCAAGATGGTTGGTTACACTCAAAGGTTGGAGAAGCTAGGCTTCCCAATCGGCCAAGAGTTGGCTACTGATTTTATTCTCTCATCTCTTTCGCCTAGTTATGGAAACTTCATCTTGAACTACCATATGCATGGGGCAGAGAGAGGCTTGAGTGAACTATGTGGTATGCTGAAAACTACAGAAGCCGACATCAAGAAAGGTGCCGGTAGTAGCCAAGTGTTGGCGATCTAGAACCGACCTCATTTTAAGATGAAGGGAAATTCTTGGAGGAAGAAGAAGGGCAAGGCTAAAGATGAGATCTCTAAGACAAACCCATCTGCTGCCAAGGCTGGACCATCTGCAAATTCACACTACTTTTCTTGTAAGGGGAAAGGTCACTGGAAAAGGAATTGCAAGGAGTACATGGCGTCCTTAGAGAAGGATGGCGGCGGTAAAGGTATTACTGCTACTTGTACTCTTGTCATTCATGTTATGGACATTTTTCTCGCTAATTCATATATCAATTCCTGGGTATTTGATACTGGATCGGTTGCTCATATTTGTAATACGATGCGGGGAATGATAAGAAGTAGAAGCATGGAAAAGGGAGAGGTTGACTTCCGCGTGGGCAACAATGCAAGAGTTGCTATGTTGAACATCGGGACGATGCAACTTCACCTGCCATCAGGATTTATTATGGAATTGAATAATTATTATTTTGTTCCTAGCTTAAGTCGAAACATTATATCACCTTCATGTTTGATGAAGGATGGTTACTCTTTTGCGAGTAAAGACAATGGTTGTGTGATCTCCAAGAATGACATGTTTCTGGCTTTTGCATCCATTGTGAATGGGTTATTCATTTTAAATCTTGATGATGCACCTGTCTGTAATGTTAGTGCTAAACGGCCTCGGCTTAATGAGTTAAGTCCTACCTATATGTGGCATTGTCGTTTGGGTCATATAAGTGAGAATCGCATGAAGAGGCTCCATGATGATGGTCTTCTAACTTTGTTTGATTCTGAATCATATGAGACATGTGAGGCTTGCCTGCTAGGCAAGATGACCAAGGTGCCATTCAAAGGATTACCTGAGAGGGCATCTGACTTTTTGGAACTTGTACATACTGATGTATGTGGACCAATGAGCTCGACAGCTAGAGGTGGATTTCAATACTTCATAACTTTTATTGATGACTTTAGTAGATATGGATACGTCTACCTAATGAAGCATAAGTCTAAAACATTTAAAAGTTTAAAGAATTTCAGAATGAAGTAGAGAATCAACGTGGCAAGAAGATCAAGGCCTTGTGATCTGATCATGGAGGCGAATATCTAAGTCACGAGTTTAGCAATCATCTTAAGAGTTGTGGAATTGTTCCACAGCTTACGCCACCCAGAACGCCTCAGAGAAACGGTGTGTCTGAGTGATGTAATCGGACTTTGTTGGACATGGTTCGGTCTATGATGAGCTAGTCAGACCTACCTTTATCATTTTGGGGATACGCTCTAGAAACAGCTGCTTTCACATTGAATAGGGTACCATCCAAATTTGTAGTTAAGACACCATATGAGATGTGGACTGGTAAGAGTCCCAGTTTGTCTTTTCTGAAATTTTGGGGTTGTGAAGTTTATGTCAAAAGACTTATATCAGATAAACTAACACCCAAATTGGACAAGTGTTTTTTTGTGGGATATCCAAAGGAAACTTTAGGGTATTACGTCTATAACCAGTTAGAGGGCAAAGTGTTTGTTACTCGAAATGGTGTTTTCTTAGAGAAAGAGTTTCTCAAAAGAGAAAAGGATGGACAATAGGTGTATCTTGAAGAAGTTCAAGATGAGCCAGTAGGGATTGACTCTACGAGTGATGCTATTGTAGCAGAGCAAGTTGAGACACCCGTGGCAGTGAAGACACCAGCACAACCACGAAGATCAGCAAGACTTCGAGCCTTGTGTGGGGATTTGTTATTGTTAGACAATGACGAACCTGTGAATTATGCGAAAGCTATGATGGATCCAGATTCTAAGAAATGGCAAAGTGCCATGAGATTCGAGATAGATTCCATGGGAGACAATCAAGTTTGGAACTTGGTTGACCTGCCTGATGGGGTTAGATCCATTGAGTGTAAATGGATCTTCAAGAAGAAGAAGGATATGGACAGAAATGTTCATGTCTATAAAGCTCTACTTGTCACAAAGGGTTTTTGGCAATTTCAATGGGTTGACTATGACGAGACATTCTTGCCGGTAGTGATGCTTAAATCTATCCGGATCATTCTAGCAATTGCTGCATATTTCGATTATGAGATATGGCAGATGGATGTTAAAATAGCCTTTCTAAATGGGTATTTAGAAGAGGACGTGTATATGATACAGCCCGAAGGTTTTGTTGATCCTAATAATGCTGGAAAGATATGCAAGCTTAAGAAATCTATTTATGGGTTAAAGCTAGCATCTCGGAGTTGGAATCTTCATTTTGATGAGGTCGTCAAAGGGTTTGGCTTCCGTCAGAATGAAGAAGAACCTTGTGTTTACAAGAAGGAAAGTGGGAGTGCTGTTGTGTTTCTGATCTTGTATGTGGATGACATACTATTGATTGGGAATGATATTCCTATGTTGCAATCTGTAAAGACTTCACTGAATAATAGTTTTCTATGAAGGATTTAGGAGAAGCAACATACATCTTGGGCATTAAGATCTATAGAGATAGGTCGAGAAGGCTGATAGGATTAAGCTAGGATACTTACATTGACAAGATGTTGAAGAGGTTCAACATGGAACAGTCCAAGAAAGGGTTCTTGCCTGTGTCACATGGTGTGCACTACAGTGATAAGCAATGTCCTTCCACCGATGCTGAGCGCAACCGCATGAGTAAGATTCCATACGCTTCGGCAGTTGGTTCCATCATGTACGCCATGATATGTACTTGTCCAGATGTAGTCTATGCTCTAAGTGTTGCGAGCAGGTATCAAGCCAATCCTAGTGAAAGTCACTGGATGTTGGTTAAAAACATTCTTAAGTACTTACGAAGGACTAAGGATGTGTTCCTAATCTATGGAGGTGAGGAGGAGCTCGTTGTAAACAGTTACACCGATGCTAGCTTCCAAACCGACGGGGATGATTCACTATCTCAATCAGGTTTTGTGTTCACAATAAATGGTGGTGCAGTTAGCTGGAAAAGTTCCAAGCAGGAGACGGTGTTTGATTCTACAACAGAAGCCGAGTACATTGCAACTTCTGGCGCTGCAAAGGTAGGTGTTTGGTTGAGGAGGTTCCTCATTGATCTTGGTGTGTTTTCAAATGTGTTGGGCCCATTGAATTTACATTGTGATAACAATGGGGAAATTGCATAGGCTAAGCAACCTAGGGATCACCAGAAGAACAAACATGTACTCCGGAAGTTTCATCCCATTCGAGAGTTTGTGAAACAAGAAGAGATCAAATTGTGCAAAATACATACGGATTTGAATATAGCAGATCCTTTGATAAAGGCTCTTCCACAGCCTAAGCATGAGGCGCACATGAGGTCTATGGGGATTAGGCATCTAAGAGATTAACTCTAGTGCGAGTGGGAGACTGTTGGGAATATTCCCTAGAGCTAATTATGTAGATGATGATATTCCGATTGTATCCATGATTAATAAAGTGTTCAATGAATATCCATTATAGACAACTTGTATTAATTGACAATTATGTGAATTGTTTGTGGAACTCAATTACTTGAATGGTTATTCTAAAGTTATCCTTGGTCGGCGTTCTTATGAGAACACACTTGAATATTAGACCAGCACATGTATTAGTTGATGGCTATGTTTCACAAGTCATAGACATGGAGATGTCAAACTAATAATGTGGGCACATGTGAGACATGTAGGCTAGACTGACCCAAATGAGAAAGTCTCTAGTCACATCATATACGTTATGTCCTTAGACCTGAGATTGTGGTATGTACTCAAGATGTGAAACAGCCTACTTAGGGACTGTCAAACGCTACTCCGTAACTGGGTAGTTATAAAGGTGGTCTTCGGGTCGTCAGGAAGCATGCTATGAGACATAGATAATCAAGATGGAATTTGCCCCTCTCTACTCGAGAGAGATATCACTAGATCACTCAAGTGATTGGATCAACAAATACATGGTCGTGCTTGGGTTAAGTGTCAACCCACAAGTTGAACCATATATCGAGTGGCAAAGGGAATAACTTGTATGTGGTTGTAGTGGTTCATCTGATATGATCTTTGCGTGCACATAGGAGTTGTCACACCTTGCTAGAGGCTGTTGTCAACTATTAGGCGAGTAGGAGTACTCGGCCCATGTCAATGTGTGTAGGAACCCATAGGGTCGCACGCTTAAGGCGCTGGAAGCCTAATTCAGGTTGGACCCGAATTAGACAAGTCTTAGGGTTGCTAATGGGCCTCCAACTCATGAGCTCATTGGGGATGCCTATGTAAGCAAGGGGTAGGGCACGCGGTCAGGGTTGGATGTTTTTGACAGCCGCCATCGCCCTCCCAACGCTCGCACCTTCTGCTCCTCGTAGACCTAGCAGTCTGGAGGCGCATCGCTTCTTCCCTGCACATGTGGGATTCCTCGGAGGTGCTGTATCTGGAGCACTGGGACGAACTGCGCGAGGGGATTGACTTGACGTATGACCACATAACTGCACTGCCTACTGTGACACGTACGACTACATCAAGTCATCTTCCGCTGCACTTACGCGTCTAGTGGTAATCCCGTAACCTATAACTAGCAGTATATCTTATTTTATGAGGCAGAAAAGTTTTGTTTTCTGGCTAGCGTAGCACCCTCATAACCCTTCACATCGCTAGGAGGGTGAGGGGAGTGGTCGTCGATGCCTTCACACCGGAGGATGTGAACAGCATCCTGATGCTGCCCGACGATGGTCACATCCATCTGGTGAGTAGGTCATAATATCTCCTCGAACTCCTTTCTTCCATGACTCATCCCCGCGTTTTCCGTCATGGGTTTGTGTACAGGGGGCCATAAATTTTAGGGCGTCAACGCCCCCGGTCAAGGACGATGACCCCAATTGCCAGGTGAGACACTTCACTGCCCAACAATAGAACAAGAGTAAGGATCAGGAGAAGAAGGAGCTGAAGAAGAAGAGCCTCGAGCGCCTGGCACGTGAGCAATGCCGGACGAAGCAGAGGCGCTAGGGGGTTCCCAAGGAGGAATCTCCCTCAGAAGAGGAGGAGGGGGAGGAAGGTGAGAGCAGTGATGACGAAGGGGTACAGGCATGTCTCGATGCCTTGGTGCCCCGTATAGCCTGAGCTGACACCCGCTTCATGTAAGAAACAATCGAGGTGGGTTCATCCTCCCAAGCCTCAGGGCGGCCTCAGCATTTGTCGAAGGTTAGGAGACGAGGCCTCGGAGTAGCCCCGGGAGCAGAGAACGAGTGACCCCTCGACTCGGGGGAGGTCATCATCGCATCATACGCGCGGTAGGACGCCTCCAGCCCCTTCACGGGGCGGGTCTAGCACGCCACCGCCTCAGACCAGGTCCTCGACACCCAGCGCGCGGACCCAGAGCCAGTTGGCTTTGGAGAAGCAAGGGACTCCGAAGGCGTCATCGGTGGCGGCTCCGAGCAGCTCAGGTTCTGACAAGGGCCCATCGAAGGGGGCTCCAAAGCCACTGAGTGGGTCGAAGGTGGGCAGGAGGACACTATCAATGAAACCTCCACAAATACATAAATTAGCTCATTTTTCTGCTGTCACAACTTTTTCCTTGCCATTTTTTTGTTGCCATGGCAGTATGTCTTTGGGTATGTTCTTTTCCACAGCGCTGATTTTTGTACTAAAGTCAGTGAATAGCATCATCTCTTTGTAGTCAATGTGAGCTTCAACATCGTTGACTCCATCAACTCTGATAATTTGTTGTTTCCTGGGGACAACCACATGCTTAGTCTTCTTTTTGGGTGGTAGATTACTTTGCGAGTTGGGCATATAGAGAACTTGTGCAACACATTCTGTCAGCACCCAAGGGTCATCTTGGTAGCCTAGATTGTGAAGGTCCATGATTCTTAATCCAATCTCATTGACATGATGTTGCATCGAAACAGGGGCACCTTTATATCCTTTCCATAGTCAAGCTTCCATATATCTTCAATTATGCCAAAGTACATGACCTTTCACCCCACTCCGTCGATAGCCTCTATTCTAACGCCACTGTTTTGGTTCACACTTTTACTATCCTTGGTGTGGGTATAGAATGTGTACCCATTGATGTCATAAGAATCCCAAGATGTCACTTGTCTCGATGGCCCCCTCACGAACCTACTGATTGTAATAGAATCTAAGGTTTCTCTAGGTGGTATGTTTTGATCCTTCAACCATGAAGTTAGGCATTTCTTATGTTGTTTCATGACCTAATCATCTGAACGACCGTTCCTCTCCTCCATAATGATAGCCATGTGTTCGTCAATATATCGTTGCATCAGTTTTGTGCTCTGTAGGACACAGTAATGCACATGACTGACTTCTCCATAATCTCTATCAATGAATGTTTTTCTACCACCGACGCCCTTCCCACTCAGCCTACCCTTGTGATGAGAATCGGGTATGCCAATCCCTCTGGGTACTTTCAGGTACTCTTGACAGCACTCGATGACTTTCTTTAGTACTATAACCCTCTTCATGGAGCTCTCTGGGTATGCTCGATTATGCACATATCGGCTTAAGACTGACATGTACCACTCATAGGACCATATTTCATGCAAGTAGGAAGGGCCCAGTGCCTCTATTTGATGAACAATGTGAATCATGAGATGTTCTATCAAAAAAAGCAGGTGGTAAACACATCTCTAGTTGGTTCTGGGTCTTGACCATGAAATCATGTAGGTCCCTTAGCTCATCCCTATGAAACGTCTTCTATGAGATCTTGGAAAAAAGTAGCACGTGCGGGTGATGGCCATCTTCAAAAACTCCAGTTTTATAGTTCTGATTGTAATTGGTAGGTACACTGTTAGCATCATATGACGATCATGAGCCTTGCAGTAGTGAAATGATAGGTCATTCATCGACACTAGCTTCTTCAGGTTTGCGGCAAACCCAGTTGGCACTTTGAGCTCCCTCACAGATGTTAATATAGCTCTCCTCTCCTCTAGGTCTAGGTTGTAGCAAGCCTCGGGCAGAGTGTATTTTCCATTCTCATGATGTACCGGGTGAAGATCTGGCATCACAATGAGCTGCACCATATCGTTCCATGCTTTTAGACCATCCTTTGACTTGGGTGTGTCCATCAAGGTAGCAGTGAGACTCTCGAAGACATTCTTCTGCAAGTGCATAGTATCAATGGCATGGGGGAACTCCAGTTCTAGCCAATATTCTAGATACTGAAAGAAGATGGATTGCTTCTTGAAAGGTACACCTTCGAGAGGAGGTATGCTTCTATCTCTGATCGTTACATCGAGTTTCCTCTTTTCATACATGATGCATATGTTTTTCACCATTTTGTACACATGTTGTCCATCGTGACGTCTCTCTAGAGTAGGTTCATCCTCCAAGATGTAGCCACAGTTTCTTAAGTACAATTTGCTGCGGTACCTATGACATTCCTTTAAAAAGCGTGGATTCCTTAGGTAAACAACCTTCTTGGATCCATCTAGGTACTCCCATTTAGTATCATCCAAACATACTAAGCATCCACTCTTACCTTTGATCTGTCCAGACAAAGCAAACAACGCTGGGTGATCATTGATAGTCACAAATATTATTGCCTTTAATGTGAAGTCCTCCTGACAGAATGCATCATACATCGGCACACCTTCCCTCCATAGTTTCTTGAATTCTTGCATCACAGGCTCAAGGAAAACATCCATATCAATGCCTGGTTGTTGAGGGCCAGAAACAAGAACAGTCAAGAAAAGGTACTTTCTCTTCTAACACAAGTGCCTCGGGATGTTATACATGGTCAAGATCACTGGCCACGTACTGTGATCACTCATCCTCTCATTGAAGGGATTCATTCCATCGGTGCTCAAGGCAAACCATACATTCCTTGTGTCTTGGCTAAAGTATTTATGGTTCTCATCAAACTCTTTCCAGTCACTACCATTGGCCGAGTGTGCAATCTTATCATCATCTACCTTGCGCTCATCATCCCACCATGTCATAAGGGCAGTTTCCTTAGGGTTCAAGAAGATACGCCTCAAGCTGTCAGTCACTAGTAGATACCACATTACCAAGGCAGGAACCTTCCTCTTCTTTGCATGGTGGCCTAATGGAGTGTCCTCTGGGGGTTGAGGTTCTTGTATCTTTTTTGTACCCTTCTTACTCTTGTTCCTGGTTGAGGCTTCTCCGCCACTGTAAAGGTCATTGTTCTTGTATCGGCTGGCCCCCACAACAAGGGCATCTATCTAGAGGTTCGAACGTCTCACCATGATAAAGAATACAATGGTTTGGGCATGCATGAATTTTCTCTACACCCATTGTCAATGAAATTATAACCTTCTTTCCATGGTATGTGTTGGAAGGAACTAAGTTTGGATGTGGCAGCACCCATGATAGGAGACACAACACATCATCAAAACTGCAGTCGACCAGCCGTACTTAGCCTTCAGGATTAGTAGCTCAAGAACAAAACAAAGCAGTGTCCAGTGTGCTGGACAACCCTTCTCGACACCATACACATGCCCCTTTGATGCTGTCTTTACCGTCTCTAGGTTTTCTAGACCTTTCTTTTGCAGTAATATTTCAGGTCCAATGGCCCAAATCATGTCCTCCAAATTGTCACTGTCATCTTCATCCCCCTCACATGCTCTATCATCAGTGTTGACACCACTAGCATCATTAGCACCCTGGTCATTACCAAAGTGACCACCTAGTTCGTTGCCATAGTCATAACCCATTTGTTCATCAACCTCCCTTGTTCATTGTTGAAGAAGCATCAAGGTTTCAGCATCTTGTTCATCATCAACAACCATTGTTTCACCATGATGAACCCATACTATGTAGTTTGCAACAAATCCCCGCATAATCAGATGAGCTTTGATGGTATCCACATCCTCAAATGCTATCGAGCTCATGCAATCTTTGCAGCGGCAAATAATTGTATCATTATAATATGTCAATGTTGATGCATGCTTCTATGTGGCCTCAATAAATTTATCCAACTTGACATGGAAACCACCGTTGATCCTTGAGCAACCATACACCATGAGTTCCTGTACTCCATCTTTTAAAAACAAAACAACAAAGAAAAATTACTAGAGGATAATTAATCAATTGCCTAATAATGCATATAAATATTCAAATATATATAAATTATAATATAAAATTACATAGACATACATTAACAACAATTATTAATTTAGCAATGACCTTTCATGCCAACCCCATTTCAATTTCATGAAACAAAAAAATATGAAACCCTACATAAAACATACATGAAACTAGGTTCAAATTTACAATAAAATCAAGCAAAATCGACCTTTATAGAGTGCAAGCTCATTTCACTAACTAATTTACACTAATAGCTTCAAATGTAGGGTCTAATTTGCTCCATACAAAGCTCAAGCACCAAGGAAGAGAGAGAAAAACAAAACTCAAATTACTCAGTAACTAACCATAAAAACTTCAATTTAAGGGTTGGAATGTCATTTTCTTACCTTCTATAAGATATCCACTAGGATTTGAGAAGAAAACCTCCCCCCTTAGTAGAGCAATTTTTGGGAGGAGCCTGTTGGCAATTCTTAGCGTCCCTTAAGTTAGGTTGTCATCCCTAACACGGCGCCAGAACTGTTGGTTGTATTTATTATCTAAGCACTCTACATAAAATGAAATAAAAGGTTATCCGTAAGCGCACATATAAATACACCCATCGTAGCATTTCACCCAGGAAAGTTCCAGGTATCATTATTTATAATTCACCACTAGGAAGGCAGAATGGAGGTATGGAGAATAAAGCTATAACTTACACTTGTGATAAGAGGTCTACTAGATCTTCTCAAAACAGGGATCATATCATAATAATAAATAATGGATAAAAATTCAGCAAAGTCCAAAAGAGGTTCCACCGAGCATTTTCCTTCTTGGGCGTGATTCTAGAAAGAACTAGGAAATAAAGATTCATAACTCCTAGGGTTGATTATAACTATAGTTCATTGAGCTATATCAATTAGTGCAATTACATCTAGCTATCATGGTCAAAATAATCTCATATCCATTCTCAAGAGACATTGTCCAGGCGGGTCATGAACATAGCAAGATGTCACCTCACAACTATATTCCTTACACAATCTAACATTCAGGGAGTGGACTACAAATGACTCAACGAAGCTATCACCTTCACAATCTACCACATGGCCTGGAACATAGGGGGCACTCGCAGATAGACTTAATCTAGGCACCATGCCTACATTAATTCTACCACCCACCCCTTGTACTTCAGGATGAGCGCTATACGAACAAGAGCATAAACACCAAACTACTCCAACTAAACTAGACATATAACCAACATTGGCAATGAACATTATAATTATGAATCTATTATTACAAGAAGTCATGATGAGGATGAACATGAATCACGAACACGAATAAGAACTAGAATTAGAACAAGAACACAATGAACTAGACAATTAGACAATGAACTAGATGACACACAAAGAACAAGTAGATGAACTAGAAGATAAACACAATGAACTAGAAACACAAATAGATTAATGTTGTTGAATATAAGAGAGAGTTACAAGACATTAACAAGCCTCCTTATGACTAGATCTAGAGCCCAAGCACTACTTGCCTCCTCTAATTCCTATTGTTATGTTCTAGCTATGCCCTAGATAGTGGATGCTCTAGGTTATCCTTTTGAGGGACAACCCTAAACTGAATAATGATTATTATGATTGATGATTGATGATGCCTTTAGGGGGTCTGCCCTTGCTTATATAGCCAGGAGGGTTGAACCGTGGCCCTTGGATCAAACCAACTTGAAACAATGGTCGAGATACGCTGTAGAGTCGGTTGGAGGCCGTCACACGAAGGAGGGCCCGCTTAGCAGGGGACCCAGGACGGCCAGCCTGACATGTGGGGCCGGCCAGCCCTACCTGGCAGCCGCCGAGCCTTCGCTTTGTTCTTGTGCCTTCTAGTGTCTTCCACATCCTTCTAGTGCTTCTTTTCGATTCGTTTGCGCAATGAGTCGTGTCATGGATGGATTCTTTCTTTTCCCTGCTTTTGGATAAATCTCTAAAAAATATTATTTCATAGAGCTGTGGGATTATGTCAGTTTAGTCCCTAGTCTTGTGGTGATGATGATTTCTAAGGCCTTCTAGAGTCTTCCGAGTCGTAACCATCGAGGACTTTCTCTCCAGTGCTCCAAATATGGCAAGTGATATGTCCGTTTCGATCGTCTCGATGAGCTCTTCACAATGGTATGCTCAGATTCCTTACTTGAGATACTTTTATGATAAAATATTAAATACCTGCAAAACAAGTAAGAGCAACACAACTCATAGAACTCATTAGAAAAAACCCCTACTTCCTTTCTTTATCTTTTAATTAAGGCCTTATCCTGACTCAGTTGACGGTTAAAAATTAGAGTTAATTAGCGTCAACAGAGCCCAAGGCCTCCCAACTTTTTTTATGCGTGGAAGAGTGAGTGGCTCGAGGAGGAAGAAGTTGGCTATAGCACTTATAGTCTCGTCAATTGTGGGGGTGGCTGGTGATGGAGCCACCCCTACAAATAGCTAAAAATCAGCCCCATTTGTAGGGGTGGCTGAAAACACCAGCCGCCCTTACGGTGCTATCTGTAGGTGCGGCTGATTTGCTACTGCCCGTGCATCCCATTGTAGAGGCGGCGGCTGGTTTGCTGCTGCCCACGCATCCCACTATAGGGGTGGCTTAATCACTGTAGTGCCAGGGGCCTGGCTCTTACAAATCACTTTTCATGTAGTGAAATAAAGTTGCCTCACGTATAAAAGCTGCACAGTAAAATTTAAGATTTTCTAAATTATTTTGAATAGAGAAACTAACAAAATTAAAGCTATATATTTAGAAGAGTTATATAATTTTGTAGTTAATATTTTTATTTGAAATTATCTATGTAAGGAAATTCCATCTGAATTTCTCACATTTGAAATTCAAAAATTTCAAACCACCTCAGATAAAGAAACAATCAAAGTTGTAGATGTCAAAAAACAGTATATTTTTTATTGTCCACTTTTTCATTTGAATTCATTTAGAGCTCTAAACTGAAATTGGATAAAGATAAAATGAGGTGGATGAATATCTCATATTGACACAAGTGATAGATAGATGGATTGGTTTGGGGAGATAAGCACAAGGCTTGAGGTCGTAGTTTTGGGCCCCTGCAACCGCAAAGCGTGTCAAAAATCACGGGACTTGTGACTTGTTATGGTGTGCGTGTGGCTGCATGGTGAAAATTGCTAGTTTTAGGGCCAAATTCTTGATTTCTGGAGAACGACTTGTGTAGAAGCTGCTCCTGTATATGGAGACAAGGGGAGAGAGAGAGGGATTAATGGCAGGTCTTCCCCGTATCTGACTCAACAAGCAGGACGGCACCAATAACAGATCCATCAACCAAACAGTAGCAGCCGAGATATGCACTGAGAGAGGCCAGAGCATTGGCAGCCTAGAGGACAGGTAGTGCACCGACGGTCGTGAGGGAAGTTGCCATAGCCCATAAGCCATTGGTTGTATATATGGGACGGGCCATGAGGCATGAGCCACCGAGAGCAATGTAGGAGCCCCAATTCTTCATGGCTACCTCTGATGGGTGCGCAACAGTTTAGTGAGTAATTAACTAAGACTTTTGAGCCCCTATGAAGGTCTGCCATAGGTGGTTGCGCCCCTCGCACATATTATCATAAACTCTACTTTGTCCTTGATACCATGCCGGGAAACCGGGTCTCTCAAAAAAAATTCTTCATGGCTGCTGTCATCCTAATGAGCTGGTCCATCTGGGCAACAAGAAATGATCTGATATTCAAAGGCATTCCATCGATCAATAATGTCCAGTCCACACATTCAACAAAGAAATCCTCTTGCTAGAGCATAGTCAAGACAGGATTAAGCTTACAATTTGAACGATGGTTGCATTCCTTAATTCAATAAGGTTTTATATTTGTTTCTCATTTCTTTTTCCTTTTCTGTGCCCTAGTGTTTCTTTCTTCCCTTTGTAATGTTGATGTACTTTCGTTTCATTAATTTTATAAAATGTCTGTAGGGGCCATGGCCCTCTTGTTTCCTAAAAAAAGAGCAAGGTAGGAGCAAGCATGCTGCTGGGAGTGAGGGATCTGACGTTGGGTGGGAGGCGGATCAAGAGAGATAGATGGTGCAAAGGGAGAGGAGAGGCAACATAGACATGAGGTGAAAGCAAAGATTAGACATCATGTTTGAGTCCTCCATGATGAAGAACTATCAGTACGTTTGGATTGGAGTCCAGAGCTTGCCGCACCATGCCACAGCTTTCTTGTTGAAGATTCGTTGCATGTTTGGTTCGCTGCCGAACTTGCGGCATGCCGCAGACAGCTTAGTTCATTTTGCATGCCAAAAGCTGCTGCAGTTGCGGCATGCTGCAGCCTCGCCATGACAGCTTAGTTCATTTTGCATGCCAAAAGCTGCCACAACTGCGGCAGACGATTTACTCACCGCAACTGCAACACAGCCACAACAGCGGCGTGGCATGCAATAGTAACCATCCAAACGCGCCCTACTACTAATAAGTAGTAATTCCAAACTCCTATAAATCAAATGTCTCGCCTATTTCTCTAGCACCTTATTGTGCTACATCACCTAGAGGTCCCACCGAGGGACGGACCCAGCGCCCGGCCAGCCCGGCCAGCCGCCCGGGCTCCTCGTACAAATACACGGTGAAAGGCTACATTATCTAAAGGATCGAAAGCATATTTTTCTATAGAAAATATTCATCATACTGTAGTTTCTCGGGCTCTAGTACCTGGCTGGGTCCGCTACTGGTCACACCACAAGTCCTAAGCAGCCCAAGAATCAAGAATAGTAACCACTCATTCGAATCCTCAGATGTAGATCTTTTCTGACTGAAACAGCCGAGGAATGTCCCCTGCCTCTTTTTTTTTTGTTTTTCCATTAAATGAAAGAATGATATTTATGTACAGGAGCTAAAGAAGAAAACAGAAAGCAAGAGCTACACTATAGGGTTAAAGGCCTCAAGGCCCAAAAGAAAAATAAAGATGGTAATCATAAAGCACTATGTAGCCAATTACAGAGCTCAAGCTTCTTGATCGGTTTGGCTTTGGCACAAGCAAGGCCAATCTCCTTACTGAATTTTTCTTTCCAGACATTGAATGATGGTCGGCCTTGATCAAAGATGATGTTATTTCTGTTAGGATAATTGGGCCAAGCCCATTATTTATTCTAAGTAGTCAGA
>JALGXP010000805.1:0-15763 GCA_023333625.1 Bothriochloa decipiens
ATTTACCATAACTAACGTGTGTTTTGCAGAAACATTGGTAAGTTAGGCTATGGTGATGGATACCATGGGCAATACGGGTTTCATGCTCCCTTGACGATGGAAATCGTTTCGGTTTTCAAAGGATGGACGACAAGGTCAAGAATGGTTAGTTCTGATCGTCCATGGTGTTGGGTGACGTCGAATTAGTTGTTAGGACTTTGTTTTTCCTTTGGCCGTACTATTAAGGGGGGTGCAAACGGGTAGCTTGACCTAGATAAGTCTAATGGTTTAGGTGTGATGCACACTTGTGAAACTTAGCACTAGGTAACTACAAAAAGGCCCTAAGGTACGTTGGAGTTAAAGCCGTTCACAAAGATCGTCGAATTCGAAGTGGAACGGTTGTTTTAGCTGCACCGGACGCTGGACCGAATAGGACCGGACGCGTCCGGTCTATTCATTTGCGTGTGCAGTAGAGTGTTTGAACGCACCGGACGCTGGGACTGTGAGTCCGGTGGTAAGCACCAGACGCGTCTGGTGCAACACCGAAAACGATAACGGACCGGACGCCGGCCCGGACGCGTCCGGTGCTACACCAGACGCTGTCCAGAAGCTATGTTTTCAGACTAAAACACTGGACGCGTCCGGTGTAACTCACTGGACGCGTCCGGTGGGTATGTAACGGCTAGCTGAGTTCGGTCGCGAAGTGAAAAATTTAACAGACTGGACGCGTCCGGTGCTTGGGACCGGACGTGTCCGGTGACCCCGAAAATCATGGTTTGGAAGGTAACGGTTGGTTTTGGCCCGTGGGGCTATAAATACATCTCCTACCCCTCCATACCAGCTCTCTCGCCCATTATTTTTAGCTGAACAACCTCTTTAGTGTCCAAAGAGAGCAAGAGCCCTAGTGAGGTGCTAGTGATTTGAGAATCCATTGATTAGCACTCATTAGTGAATCAAGAGTAGCAAGTGTGCATCCATCGTCTCATTAGGCTTTGCGAGGTCAAGAGAGAGCTTGTGCTTTTTACTCTTGGTGATCGCCATCACCTAGACGGCTTGGTGGTGGTTGAGAGTTTGGTGATCATCCGGCGGAGCTTGTGGATGGCCCAACTCAAGTTGTGAGCGGTTTTGGCGATTCACCGCGACGGAGTGTCGAAGAATCAGCCCGAAGAGAGCACTTGATCCTTGCGTGGATCAAGGGGGAGCTATACCCTTGCGCGGGTGCTCCAACGAGGACTAGTGGAGAGTGGCGACTCTCCGATACCTCAGGAAAACATCGCCGTGTTCCTTGCTCCTTTACTTTCCGCATTTACTTTCTAGCATTTACATTTCCGCAATTTACATTCTTAGAATTGCCATGCTAGATTAGGATTGGAACTAGGGTGCAAAACTTTTCTCGATAGAATCCTTAGAAACACACATAGGCACATAGGGTGAAATGGGCTAATAGGTTTTAATTCCGCAAGAAATTTTAGAATTAGCCCAATTCACCCCCCCTCTTGGGCATCTTGATCCTTTCAAAGACCTTCTGGCATTCTAACATAACAGTAGGTGCCGAAGGGGGTCGTGAAGCTTGTTTTTTCTTTGTCTTCCTTTGTTAGCCATATCTGGTGGTATCCTGAGAAACAATCTAAGAGAGAGAAGCGTTTGCATCCTGCTGCCTTGTCAACTGATGCATCTATCCTGGGTAATGGAAAAGAATCTTTTTTGCTGGCCTTATTGAGATCTATGAAGTCTATACACATTCTCATTTTGCCATTCTTTTTTGGCACTAAGACAACATTTGCTAGCCAATTTGAGTACTTGACTTCTCTGATGACCTTGGCATCTAATAACCTTTGCACCTCCGCCTTCGCTGCAATTATGCATTCATCGGACATCTTTCTCTGTTTTTGTTTCTTGGGTCTGACATTTGGGTTGAGGTCAAGGGTGTGTTCAATCACATCCCGACTGATTCCTTGTAGATCTGATGCTGACCATGCAAACACGTCCTTGTTATTTGCTAGCAGCTCTAACAAGTCTTCTCTTTCTACCTTCGATAGATTGGCACCTATGGTCACTTTCCTGTTAGGGACTGCTTCTTCCAATGGTAATGTTATTGTGTTCTCTTGGTCTGCCATGTTGGTTTTTCCAGCAGGCATGTCCGGCGGCTCCTCTGCTTCTACAGTGTCGATGTTTCTGTGTGCTATGTAGATTGCTTTCTCTATGTTCCTTGCTTCTTTTTTACTTCCCCGCACTGTGATGATTCCATGTAATGCTGGCATCTTCATGCAGAGGTAGCCCATGTGTATTGCCACATTGAACTTGTTTATGAATCCTCTTCCCAATATCGCATTGTACTGGTAGTAGATGTCAACCATATCAAAAGTGATGTATTCTGTTCTGGCACAGTCCCCATCTTTGAATGATACTGGTAGTGATATCTTGCCTAGGGCGTTGATCTTCTTTCCACCGAATCCAATCAGTGGGGTGTCCGGTGGTTGTAGCTAGCTCCTGCTGAGTTTCATTTGGTCGAACACGTTCACAAAGATGATGCCCGCTGAACTCCCGGAATCGACTAGTATCCTGCTTACTTCCCAGGCTGCTATATTTGCCTTTATGACTATGGCATCTGCGTGCGGATAGCTTTCAACCTAGAGATCTTGCTCTGTAAATTGTATTGGCATCTTGGACCATTCTGTTGATTTATAAGCACCCTGGACTTCTACATTGTTTACCAGCTGGAGGTGGTCTTTCTTTTGCTTTTTGGTTTCGAATTCTAGTGCTGAACCTCCGGCTATAGGTAATATCATGCCAATGGTTGGTAGTGCCGAATGCGGATTTAACTGGTTTTTCGCCGGAGGCTCTGCCTTCGCAGTTGATGGTTGGGCTAGAGTATACTGTGAAGGTGCTGTTAATGCTTCATACTGCCTTTGTTGTGCCACCGGAGGTGTCTGTTTTTGTGTTGATTCGATGAGCGTTATGTGCAGAGGTCTTTGATTGATGTAAGTTAGACCATTTTCTGCTCTGTTCTGGGTGTAACCCTGGTGCTGCGATGTTTGCTGATAGACTGGTCTCCAGGCTGGTAGTGCTGTTGGATAGTACTGTTGAGCCAAGTTATGCTGCGGTATCGGCTCTGGAATATATCCTGGGAAACTTGGGTTATATTGCTGATAGAATTGCGTACTGTGAGCGTGATTAACCTCCCTGCTACCTTACTGCTGGAGCTGTAGCTGTGACTCTTTGGTTTTCATTCTTTCAAGTGTCTCTTGGGCCTTCGGGCAGTCCCGTGTGATGTGTCCTTTGTTCTCTCCGTGGAAGAGGCAGTATTGCTTCCTTAGTTTCTGGTTTTTGCTCCAGTTCCTGGACTTATTGCTTTTGCTATAACCTTGCCCTTCTTGATTTCTCTGGTCGTAATTTTCTCTTTTGTCCCGAGTATTCGGAGGATGGCTAGCCTGCAAATTGAAAACTTGTTTCTGCTGGTTCTGGTATTGTTGTCTTTGCTGGTTCCTGTTTTCTCTTCAGTTGGCATTGCTTGAAGACTGTTTACTTTGACCGTTCGCTTCTTCTAGTCTTTTGCGAAGGTCATTGTCGAGCTGCAATATTTTTCAAACTCCTCATGTAGCTGGGCCATTGTGGCTAGCTTTTTCCTTGCTAAGTGACTAGCAAACGGGCCAATTCTAAGTCCTTTGATTGCTGCTCCTATGGCTACCCCATCAGGGACTTCTGGCGCTTTAGCCCGGAGGTGTAGAAATCTCTGGTAGTAGTCTCTGAGGGGTTCGCCCTTGAGGTGTTTGTTGCTGAACAAGTCTGATGATGTTAGCGACTCGTTCATGTAAGCTTTGAAGTTTGCTAGTATCTGGTCTCGTAGGTTTTCCCATAAGTATACAGTGCTTGGTTTCAACATTGAATACCATGCTAGTGCGTCTCCTTCTGCTGTAATCACAAATGATTTAGCCATTACATGATCGTTGCCTCCGGCGGAGGCTACTGCAGCTTCGAAACTCATTATAAACTGTCTCAGATCTGAATTGTCGTTGAACCTCGGCAGGGACACGGGTTTGTAACTTGGAGGCCATGGTGAGCTTTGCAGGCCTTCGGACAGCGGTGATTTTGGGTCAAAGACTCTTGAAGGTGTGGGTAGGCTTGGAACTATGGTGTGCGGAGCCTGCGCGTTCATAGCTGGGGGACGACTTGTTGTGACTGGTTGAGCGACCTCCGATGGATTTGCTTCCAGAGGCTGCATGCTCTGTATCTCCGCTTGCAGAATGGCCATCTGTTGCCTTATCTCGTCTGCTTGATGCGATGATTGTATTGTTCTTTGTATGGCGGCTTGCTGCGCCCTCAACCTGTCTCTTTCGGCTTCCATGCGGTGCATTTCATCTCTCAGCCTGGCCAACTCGTCTTCTTGGTTCTGGGCTGGCGGATGCTGCTCAGACTGATGCCCCCTTTGCGCAGTGTTGTTCTCTTCATCACCTTCGTCCTCTGGTGTGGAAGCATAAGTGCTTCGAATGTTTCTCCTTGGCCTCCCGCGAGCTGAGGTTTGTGGTACCTCCGCCTCGGTGGCGGTACGTCTCCTAACGGGGGCCTTTCTTCTGGGTGGCATCTGTGGGTGTTATCTCTGGCCAGACACAAGCGGTGGACGCCAACTGTTGGAACCGGGTCCCAAGGCTGAAAGTACAAGCGTGCCCCCAAAGAAAGTTTCCAAACCCTAGACACTGACTATTACACGTGGGTCCCTTAGGGGCAGGCTAGGCCACCATTTCCTGGCCGCGGGCCGTGGCCCATCACCACTCGCAAGAGGCCCATCAAGCCCACCAACTATCCTCCTGCTTCCCAGCTGGCTTCGGCGTGCCGCCCAGGTAGAAGCAGCCTCAGGTTGTCGCCTCCTCTATGCAGAGCCTCCAGGCCCAGTGAGGCTGTGTCCACTAGCCTCCGCTCGGGCACCGTGATCACCGCCGAGCCTCCTCCGTTGATCGGTTTGAAGCCTCCGCCGAGGCTTCCACTCGAAGACCCGACCTCCGGGAGGAGACCATCAGCCTCCGCTTGAACACCGGTCGTCGCCACCCAATCTCCGCCATCGACCGGTCCTATGCCTTTCTCGGAGGCCTCCGCACGGAGATCTGGCCTCCGGCGGCTCCTCTCCAAGACCTGCAAGCATGAGCCAGGTTGATACAGTCGGAACTGTTAGTCAGACATAAATCGGAGGTAATAAGCCCCCTCCAGTCCTGGGGCGTATCCCCAACACATGTCAACAATGTTCATATTCATCTCTCAGGAAATGTCAGTATCAAGGACTAGTGAAATACTGTGATCAACGTTGAGACAATGAGACTGTTATTGCAAAGATGCTGAATTATAGAAAACCCTTCTTCTGGTGTCACAAACCGTAAAAATCACCCAGTGATTCATACATGCTACGCAAAAAAAAAAAATGTTAATTCATTCCACTGTGAATCGAAAGGCATGCAAAGCAGAAAAACGTAGCGATTCGTCGTTGTGCTGTAATTCGAAAGACGTGCAAAGCTCAGTAATCAGTAAACACTCCGTACTCTCATGCAACACCCACATACGGGAATGAAATCTTTGGTTGGCACGCGCCATCAGAAACGAACTGATATTTACACTGGTGCCGGCAAAAAAGAAGAAAAGAACTGACACTCATAGGCTGATGGCTGTATCAACTCACAAGAGAGGAAAAAATGGTGCTGACTTTATTCCGCACTAATCTTATCACATTAGTTTTACAACCAACTCATCTATGCAAAGACCATTACTCTATTATAATATACTTTACGAAGCTCGTCACTCTGCCGCCGAATATGCACATATATCCTTTACTCCGCCAACAGCATGGCAGCAATGTGGCTTTAGAGACAATTAGGTCAAATACCTGCTAAAAATACTCTCTTTTCCTCCATGTCATGGAGGAGCCATGTTGTAAGATAGTTAAGGTACACGCTGCTCTGTTGAGGAAACAGTGCGCCTGCTGTCAGAAATGGAAGAGTTTAATTCAGAGATGTTATGGATGTTGCGCACTTGTTAAAAGGATAGCACACATCATTGTAGCAATAGGAAATTATTTCCAACATTCCAAATTATAGTTCATTTTGGCTTTGTACTAAGTCAAACTACTCTGATTTTGACTAAGTTTTTAGAGAATATATTAATATATATAAAAGTCCAAATAAATACACTATCAAAATGTCCTTTTGTTTTCTTCTTAACACAGATACAGCTCTCATGCATGTTCGGGGGGGGGGGGGGGGGATCTTCTATGGAGAATTTAACAAAAACTAGTTTAATGTTTTAGATGTTGGTGCATTTTTCTATACACATGGTCAAAGTTAGAGAGAAGTTTGATTTAAAGGCAGAGTGAACTATGGAACGGGAGTACAATCTACTAGAAAGCAAGGGGAGAACCACCTCTTCTACAAAATCATACGGGAAGAAGTGCCTGCCTCTCGTCAGATCCATGACGGTGTTTAGACTTCATGATGCATAGAATGACCATTAGTTATGCAGAAGTATGAAACAAACCGCCGGCAACTCTAGGCAGTAGTTATTTACCTCACTTGCCACTGAATCAGGCACATTGACATAGCTAGGTTCCTTTCTGTTGAGCATCATAAAAAATTATGTAGTTAACAAACATGGAAGTCCATGAAATACAATAAGATGCACTGCACCAAGTTTTCGGAAAACAAGAAATGCAACCCGATGGTGGAATGGTAAATGACAGAATAGACCTCGAGAACTGTTCAAAATATCTATAATTTTCATGGTATGGAAAGGCTGTAAAACCTTACCCAAAGCATAAACTACTCTAAAAGGGGCACCTGAGCACAAGACTTTTTAAAGGCCCGCTTTAGATGTACCTCAAAGATAAAGATGCTACTTCGAAATAGTCACACTACCAAGGAACAGCTACTACATACCGCGCTGACCAACACATGGGCACCAGCGAGGAGGTAAACCACGTGATCAGCACCACGGCATCAGCTACCTGATCAAACTATGAAAGTAGGAATCGTCGTCTTTATCCCTTCTATATATCTTGTTCTGGCAACATGTATACAAACAAAAAAGCCTACACAAGTCACTGGGGCCACTTTGGCCCTCATGGAAAGGACCTATGTGAACGAGGCAAATGAACTCATTTGGAGGACTTAACCAAATTTATTGTTTTAATCAAAATGATAGACTATAGACCTGGACCGGTGCAGGAGCAAGCACAACTACAGTATAATTGACAATTTGACATGACAAACCTGTGATCGTGGGCTTCAGTCATTTCAACTTTGCTGCTAGGCACTTCATCCTTAATTTGGTTAGAAAGATACTGAAAAAGAATAAATAAAATAAATTTTAGTAGTAGAAAAACTTCAACACGCTATTAAATCAATGCAAGAGGAAAATCAAGCTACCTGATGCATAGATATGATTACTATTGAAATTCCAAGAACAAAATTTATCGTTAGTGTGTGGCCAAACAATACAGCAGAGGCTACTCCAGTGAAGATAGTTGCAATTGTTGATGAGTACTTCTTCAAAATTGTATCTGCATTCACCATTGATTTGCTTAAAGATAAATACAGCCCACTTGCAAAAACTAGTATATATGTGTAGCAACCAACACGGAAATGCTACTGTTTTAGCTTATTAATGCACATGTTCAATTTATCTTGAGAGATAGGTGTATGCAATATATATAGTGCCATTTAAAGAACATATTGAATAAGAACTTTTTTCCCTTCGCTGATAATATACCTGCATACTTGAAGAAAAATGATGACAGTATGCCTTGTGCAGCATTGTTGCAGATAAGAAACATTGTGGCTTTTGAGTGACCTTCCAGAATCTTAAAGCTACTGGGCCCTGTAAAATGTACAGGATAACTAATTTCTTACAGAACCATCAAAGTACTTAATCATGTGAGAAAATATGTGGGCAACAGTTTCAACAGAATTTTGATATTCTGAGTCAAGGGTCACCAGTTAAAGTTTAGTTTCGATAACTAAGAACTGGATGACTTATCTTCTAGACTAGATATTATATTTACTGAGCCAATACATCAGATCAAGTTGTCAGGGTAATCTCTAAATCATGAAAAACACAAAGTTACAAGGAAAATCCAAAAAACCTACAAAAAGAAACAATGATGACATCGAAAAGCTACTAGTATTTTTCATTTATCTAACACAATTAGTATTTAAATAGCCTTGGGTAATTGACATCTTTGCTCAACTCAATAGAACATTTTAAAACAATTGTACATTAAACCATGCAATAAGCATGTTGCTTTCAAGTAAACATGCATTCTCAATAATTACCTTGGATGATGGCAGTGATCACAAGCCCAAGAAAGTTAAATATCGCACCATAACCATACAGAAACAAGTTCTGAAAACATGAGATAAAATTCGAGATCAATTGGTAGCTTCGCACAGATCATAAAAGCATTAGCAAGACAGCTTAGAATAGAATGCCAGGACAAGAATTCTAATCAAATGGACACATACCTGAAGGTAAATACTAGTATCAAACTGGCTTTTAAGAGCCTTTTCATTGTAAACTGAAGCCAATGCGGGAACTGTTACCTGGTTTTGCATAAAGTTAGTATGAAATGTCAAATACCACATTTATTTCTTCTATTTGCAATTTTCAATTTCAACTAAATTTGAAAGAAAACACATACTGTATCTATGTGAAGCAGTTATATTAGTAAATTAGTCCAAGAGTGCTTAGAGCCTATTGATCCTCTCCAAAGGGCTAGCTAGTTCTGAATCCTTTAGTTGTGAATATTGTTGTTTTGGAAAGAGATAAATGAACCTAGATCAGTTATATTACTGAATAGTGAGAATGGTTGGAAGCCTGAAACATGGAAGTGTCAAACAGAAGGGGCTCAACGATATGTCAAAGAGATGGAATGGTTGCAGAATTTATTAATATTATTACTACAGCTAATGTCCTATGCAGATTGCAGATGCAACATTGAGCTGCAGTCAACTGACTGCAAGAGCACCATGCCTATTCTGTACACAGTGAAAAAAGAGCTCACCAAGAAAAATTGAGTGCATAGAAATTAAACTAGCATTCAAAATTTCATGGGAGATGTGTTTTGCATTGCATCAACATGTGCATTACCATAATTATGAGAAAATCAGAACTTACAAAAAATAGTGTATATAGGTAGGCTCCAGCTGCAACAGGAAGACCTAGTGCACTAGAACCTTCTGGCAATGATTTCAGCTGATTAACAGATATTCCGATTAACAAAAGGGCAAGGGCTTCCCACTGTCAATATAGAAAAGTATGATGTCAACTAAATAGGCTCTTGAAGAAGTCGCTAAAATATAGTACACTCAGAGATCCCTATATGTTAGAGATACAAATTGTCAAGTACCAATTACTACAATTGGAATTACACAACTTCAATAAAAATATAGGTTTGCATCACTTTTAAGTAGGAAAACAAAGAGTATACTTGCCTGGATTATGGAAAATCGCCTCCTCATTATTATCTTTAGAAGCACAGCGATTACTAGAACCTGCAAATGTTAGAATTCAGTATAGCATGAATACATGATTAGTGCCATGTGCAGCCAAACTCCAAACAGATGTCAAACATCAAAGATAAACATGTATCAAGGTGGTGGCTAATAGATAATTTTAAAACAGACGAAGCAAACAGTGCATGCCCCACCAAGTGCATATGCATGTACATACAGGCATTTGGCAAGTCGCATGACATGTCCTAACATATGCATATTTGCAGGCATTCAAGTACACATATATACTAATAATCCTAACATTTTTTTAAGAAAAGGCTAGAATAATAGTTAACCATAGTAGCATACCTTGAGATTACTCAGCATTTTCACGCTAGCAGGATTAAAATACAACTGCATAAATCATAGAACTGGTAGTTAGAGAAGATGTACAAGATCTAAGTTAGGTTAATACAACTGTTAGAATCCACTACTACTACAGACAGATACAGAACGATAAAACCACTAAACCAGACCACACCAAGTTCTGACCACTGGTGTGCTTAAAAAGATGCTTTACCTGCATTATGAACTTCAAATAGTTATTGATAGCATAGAGAAAAGCAGGTACTGCAAGAAGAACATTGTTGCGAGCAGCCTGGCCAGTGAAGAAGGATGGTTAGTGTGGCAGTCTGGCAGAAAAGTTCACTAACTTTGTATAGTAATATTTCAGAGCAAATCAATGGAGACCTATGGACTACAGGAAGTAGTAAAAGATTCACTTTACAGTTTCTGTAAGTTCACATTAGCTTTCTAGTAAGATGCGATATTATGCATCAAAATGACAGCATATGGCCAGGGAGTCAACGTCCTATTCTCTTCAGAACTAGCACACATTTCCAACACATAGGTTTTCCAATAGAACAATAAACTCAAGATACAAATCAGGAAGGAACTGATCATATCCAAACATCAAACATGGCACAGTTTCATATTACCTGCATAAATATTGATACTGTCAAGAGTGGTTTGTCTCCCACCTTTAGGCGTCTAGCCTGCGAAAGAAAAAAAAAAAGACAACTCAGTAAGAAAAGCAAAGATTGATAGCAGAAGTCTACAACACTCGGTGCTGAAATAAAATGTGAGAAATTTTAACATAACACTGTAGAGTAATAGAATTGCCATGGCTACCGTTTCAGCCGCATCCAACTAAACAATATGAAAATGAAAATGACTTATAGAAAGCAAAGAGCTGAAATGGAATTACCTGGATGAATAGCATGACGATGGCAAAGATAATTTTTGTAATCTCTGTCAAGAAATTCACGCTGATTGGGCTAAATTTGAATTTCCCATCCACTTTTGACATGTACACTAATATAGGCTACAAAAAATGAGGTAGAACAGTGTCAAACATCTTTGAAAAAAAAAAGCACAACATAGGAAACAGAAAAATTGCAAGAACATGCTTATTACTTTGCAAAAAGAATACTAGGGAAGAACCGCAGAAGTACTCCATCCCAATACTCAGACATATGGTACTCAGAAAATGGGGCCTAGAATGAATTCACTGTTAATGATTGATATCATGTATTGATCATGATAATCAAATCCTCTCCTACCAGTAGCAAATGAAATTAAGACCAGTGCTAGCAGAGTAACAGCATTGCAGGAGGCACATCCAAATTTGGGTGTGTATATTCTAACAAATTCCGAAAAGGAAAAAAAATATGTGACCATAACCGTCTGCAGCATCCGCACAGCCTAGTAAAAACACAGTCCCAGAACAATCATCATAGTTCCTGAAGCTTCAGACAATAATTGAGAGTGTGCTACAGTACAGCTAGCCAAATTCACCTTGCTACTGAATTCGTGGCGTTATACTTTCACCTTGCTACTGAATTCGCCTCCTCATGCAGTAATCGCACCTATCAGCTAAAGTTCAACAGTCCTATGCAACACTCGGCGATTCGACACAGAACGCACTGATCAAAACCGACCAAATGCAGATGGAAAGCAGCCCTCACCTGGAGGCCGGCGAGGACGCAATCCCCGGAGACGAGGATCACGTTTAGCGCGCGCTGCCGCGACGACACGGTGCTCCGGTGGCTGTCATACGCCTTCGACACCGCCGGCGGCAGTGGCACCTTCGCATGGCACACGCTACATTCCACCTCCCCGTTCATTCCTGCCGCCGCCGCCGCCTCAGGCTAGCCGAAACCCCGCGGTTCCAATCAGCTGCGCCAAAAACGGCAGCAAAATCAGAGGAGAATAAGCCAAAATCGCGGGAAAAACCAGGAGCGAACCGGGACAAACCAGGAGAATAGTGGGAACTGGGAACCCTAGCCTCTGGTGCGCGCCCCCACCATGTGAGCTCGCGGGGACCGAGGCGATCGGGATTCGAAGCTCCTCGAAGGCGCGGTGGGCGAGGCGGCGAGGGAGAAGGGGCGAGGGAGGGCAATGCGGCAATGGGGAGCGGAGAAGGGAGCTCAAAATGTATACAAAAAATAATAATTAAATTATTCCTATGGAATATGCTATGAGAACGAAAGAGATGAGGGCTTTTTTGCAAGATTTCTCTTTCCAAATAAGCCCCTTGGTTTTACTGTATTTGAATATATTTATGTTATCACTACCACGAGTTCTTTAACTGGTTCAAAAGCTGAGTTGGTGAAGCTACAGCGAAGGGTTGTTTGGATTCATTGATCCAAAAGTTGAGGTAGACCACTATTTAAATTGAATTACCCTAATACCCTTTTTGTCTGCATGTTAGTACATTGTAGTACCGTCAAGGACAAGATAGTCATTTGAAGTTCAAAAGCTATGGATTTCTCTAGCTTCTCGGATTGTGGACTTTGCACTTCTTTATACTATAAAAGTGTGTATAAGTTGGGCATGTTTAGATCCCTAGCTAGATTTGGAAGCTATCTTCTACAATATACTGGAATCCAAATAGACCATGAGTCTTAAGTGTCACTAGGAAAACAAGTCGAAGTGGAGACAAACCCATAGATAAGCTATTGTAAGTGGGTTCTTGTGAAACCTACTTAGAATGATCAATCTTTCGGTTCACTAGCATTTCTATTTGCATCCCAAGTGTCGCTATTTATCACAAAGCCAATATAGACAATGTGACCAATAACAAAAGAGCTTATACAAAAGAAAAGTTGAAAGGTTTGTTTAAATGGTTCGACAAAAATACTTTACTTGAGATAAATAATGAAATCACATATTCTCATATGAGTGGAGACTATGATTAAAGTGAGTACCCAGCTGTTCTAAGCGATTTTCATAGTTCACTCATATTTTCTTTTTCTTGATTTGAAATCCAAATGTAACATCACATACACTCTACACTGCATAGTTCACTCATATTTTCTTTTTCTTCCTTTGAAATCCAAACCGAACATCACACACACTCTACACTGAATCATCAAAAGAAAAGACTACTCATATGATCTACACTGAATCATCAAAAGAAAAGACTAGACTACCCATATGATCTGGTTGCATGCAAAACATCCCTTCCTGGTATATATTGTAGTAATTAAGTTACACACAACATAAACCTTCGACATCAACAAGTTTATTAGTTATGGCTTTGATCCCTATAACTTCACGGTAAGAAAGTCATCTACTCATCTGTACCCTAGGCACGTATAGTAGATTCATAGTACTTCCTAACACACGAGCGCTTCCATCCCAATCCCTAGACCCCTACCCTGTATACCGCAAAAAACAATCTGTTACGATTGCATGAAAAAAAATAAGAAACCATAGGGTCCGAACTGAAAAGACCATTTCTGCTGGCGCGCCGGCCACCACCGTCACCAGCGAAGAGATCGCTGACTTTGCTGAGGATAGAGATAGAGATGACAAGGTGGAGACCAGCCAGACAACGGCCGGAATTCCAGAACTACCCTGGACCCCCTTGGCCGTATTTGCACGCAGCTCCTTGTGGCGCTCGAAGAGAGGAAGGGCGCTACGGGTATTGGATATGCGTCTGGTGTGGCCGCGCCGAACTGATTAGGGTAAGATCAGTTAATCACAGATTAGTACAGTACGAGGCTTCAGCGACCGTGCTGGAGTCAACAGTCAAGGGCTCCACATGGAAGCTTCTGAATCGTCGCACGCCGTGCGGGCGGCACGTGTGCTGCGCGTGCGGACCGGCACTGGTGAGTATTGAGTACTCACCGACACTGACAGCGATTTTTTTTATCCTTACACTATTTTGACAGCGATTTTTTTCAACTCCTTACACTATTTGACTACTATCCCAGCGGCAAAGCGCAGCAGAGCAAATGCATCTGTCACAAGAATATCATGCGGTGCAGCGATAGGACAATCCATCTGTAGCAGGGTAAGAAACACAAGATAGATGTTCTCCTTTGGGGTTCCCTAACTCCTCCCTTCTGTATTTCGTTTGTAATTCGCTTGTACTGTTCTTACTTTCGTTTTAATAATTATTAAGCTCTGTAGGGGCTTCAGCCCCTCTAGTTTTCCTCAAAAAAAAAAACAAGATAGATGTTATGTATTATGTGCGTGTTACAAATCTGTAGAGTTTCTTCTTTACAGAGTTTCCGTCAATTTCCAGCTAGACTGAATATATACATCACAATTCAAGCTTGACAATTAACCAGATACTTTCTTAACTTTTGCAAATTTTATAGAACAGCATAATGTACATGGCAATATCAGAGTAGCACAAAACAAATCAATATTGGAACTAATCAACCCTTGGATTAGTAGCCAAAACTCAAAATTCCATTCAGTACATTATTACTACAGGATTACGACAATTAGAGAACCTAGTGATCATTACAACGAAACAGCAAAAGGAACCAGCACGTCCTGCATTTGCAAACGCTGCATTATGCAGACCACCCACCCTGAGGAATGACAAGCTTCTGAATTCTTTCGTAGAAGCTCAGACCATGGATCTCAATTGGACTCTGTCGACTGTCGCTGCTCCGGATCATGATTCCTCCCCTTCCCAAGTTTTTTGCAGAAGCAGATGAGAACACTCATGATGCTTCCATGCCAGAGAGCAGAAGCACCCCCCTTTCGCTCACCGTATCCCAAAACCATATAACCAGATTCTTCAACCTCCAACCGACCTTCGGTTCAGCCGTCATAGCATACGCTAAGAGAAAGCAGCTCGCCAGCCTCAAGTTTACCTGCAGAGCTTGACAGTGCATGCTACTGCTTGAGCCCAATACTTCAACCTGGCCTTAACTTCCTTTGGATCGTCACCTGCCAGAACCAATACTGATGAGCAAAGAAACACAGGTCTTTCATGGTACGGTAGAAATCAATCACAGGCAGGACAGAATCTCAGGACTAAGGGATATCAGCCAAACTAGGTAATATATACGGTCTCATGGAGGACATGGTTGTGTACTTGTGCTGCCGTTTTCCTATTTTTTTTCTAATTACAAAAGTGAACCCCTTTGCCCGTTTCCTTAAAATGGACCTTTGGTAAAGGTAGAATAATCTTTCTTCAAATTTTTGCTCCAGTTTTGAGGAAACGTGTGCTGGAAAGGAGACAGCATAATTCAGTGGAGCCTAGTCTCGCTTTGCTTTGTCGTGAAGATTGTCTTGGACAAGACTATAAGCACTTACTGATAAAAGTGACATCACTGAGAAAACGCATGTTATGTCTGGTCACTTCTATATAGTGATATATGCAATAATGCAAGTATAGCATTGTTCCTCCACTACGAATCAAAATGATGAAAGTTTTCTTTGTTTTCGTTTGCTACCGAATTCAGATACCCAAAACGTAGGTAGAATCCCCTGCAGTGTCTATCATTCATGTTCCTTCTATGAAAGGTATAGAAGAAGAGGTTATTATTCTCTATGCCAATCCCCCTATAAAGTACTCCTAAAACTTAAATGGAAATACAGCCCGTCAAAACCAAAAGGAATGGATCAGTATGGCTCCTACTAAAGAGTCTAAGACACACAAAAAAAAAAAAAATGAGTTCTGAACCTGGCAGACCGAGCACTTTAGTATGACTGAACTCATGAGTTTTCGAATTAGTGTTATCTAAAAGAGATACAGCAATCTACTCTGCAATAGATTGAGTTCTTTCACAACTAAATGCTGTGACAAATCCTTCTTAAAAAAAGATCTCACTGCAAATTATAAATCAAGAGGGATTCAGCACCATACTGAAAACGAATAAAATGATGCACTAATTGAATCGATCAAATTTTTATACTAGCAGCTCAAAAAGCACCTACTTCATCAATCATCCAACCATACACCAGTTCAGCAATCTACCAAAACATGCTTAATATTCCCCCCCAAACAC
>JALGXP010000806.1:0-22416 GCA_023333625.1 Bothriochloa decipiens
ACGAGCTTGTATTAGAGCAAAGACTAGGTAAAATTATATTCTAAATTGCAAGAGTTAGTCATTATGTAAAATAAATAAACCCATCCGTATTATACAGCCACGAACGTATGTATTTATTTTGTGGAACCAAAGCTGCATATTAGTATTATACATACAATTATTGTACAATAATAAGGTCGATGAAATACCAGGCCGATCGACGACGATGTCTATATACAGACAAATGCTACTGTTGCATGCGTTAAGATCTTTCGTGTGGGTTTCAATTTTCCATACTAATACATATTTTACAAAACAAAAAAAGAACTCCCAGTGACCAAGAGTCCTGATATATTTATGATCCACTAGCGCCACTAGAGGCCAGGACTGCTGATTGCAGCTGGTCGAATCATTGGCCAAGACAGAAGACTGCATGTGCCATGTGCCCATGCATGACGCGTCTGTCTTCGTTGACCGGCCGACTTGCTTGAAGGTTTACACTACTGCACTCATGTATATTTTCTAAATCTCGATGGTCAGGGATAAACAAGAATATCAGATATATATATTGGCAGAACTTTTTTCTGGAAAAAAATTTAGACAAAATACATAACACTTTTTGTTCAAGAAAGGTCACTGATTTTTTATAAATCATTTAACATTTAAAACTAAATAAAACCATATTATCGATTGCCTAGTCAATGATGAAGGAGTGTGTGAAAATTTGTTGTGGCAAGTACGGCATATGGCAACTTGAACCTCCAAGAGAAGAGAGAAAGTGAAACAGGAATTAAGAGGCTAGACCATCGGGTGCTTTGGCGTCTATTTGGCCAAACGCCCAGATTTAAAAATTTTAAAATTTCAGGTGATAGAGTAAATATTTCGGACCTAGCCGGTATAAACCAGATATCTCGGAAATCTGGAATGTACCGGCGGCGGTGTGCACATGCCTGCCTACCACGACTCCCAGCCCAGACGACGTCGACTCCCAGCCCAGACGACGTGTGCTTATCATCTAAGTCACTCCTGGCCGACGAACACTCGTTTTCTGGATGCCCTCTCATCATTCTCCATTGTGATGGGAACATCCCAACTTTTTCTAGTGGGGGGTTCTATAAAGAGACACCAATATTGGCCATGACCGACGACCCAGACTTCTACTGCATCCCCACTATTCTTCCACCAATGGCCATGTACCCATCCGTAGTGTCTCCCGTGCTCTTCGCTGCCCTTCTCCTGAGCCTCCTGTCCCTGCAGCAGCTACACATTCTCCCGCCATGTCACGCCGCCACGGCAGACACCCTCTTGCCTACCCAAGGCCTCGCCAGCGGCGACACGCTCCTGTCCAGTAACGGCAGGTTCGCGCTCGGCTTCTTCCAAACCGGGCGGCAGAGCAACTTCTCTGACAGTGACAGCACTGCCAAATGGTACCTCGGGATTTGGTTCCACACGGTGCCCAAGCTCACTCCCCTGTGGGTCGCCAATGCCGACAACCCCATCGTCGCCAACCTCACGTCCTGCAAGCTCGTGCTTTCCCACGACGGCAACCTTCTTGTCACCCTAGACGTCGACGACCACCACCAGCCGGCCAATGGATCGTCGTCGTCGTCGTCCACGGTTTGGTCCAGCAAAACCAACGCCACCACAACCAACACCACCGTGGCCGCTTCTCTCCTCGACAATAGAAACCTCGTCCTGCACAGCACCTCCAACGCGTCCACCATCTTCTGGCAGAGCTTCGATCACCCGACGGATACCATCCTCCATGGCGAGAAGATCGGCTGGAGCAACGCCACCGGTCTGGTCCGGCGCCTGTTCTCCAGGAAGAACTCCGTCGACCAGAGCCCCGGCGTCTACACGTTAGAGCTGTCGTCGTCCGGCGGCTCCGGCTCCGGCGACACTTCCATCGTTTCCACGTACAACTCGTCCACACAGTACTGGTCCAGCGGGACCTGGGGCGGCCGCTACTTCAGCAACATCCCGGAGACGGTCGGCCAGACCTGGCTCTCCCTCAGCTTCACCGGCGACGGCCAGGAGACGTACATCGAGTACGCCGTCGAGGATCCGACGGTGCTGTCGCGCGGCGTCATGGACGTCTCCGGCCAGATGAAGGTGCTCCTGTGGTACGAGGGGACGTCCACGGACTGGCAAGCCATCTACACGGCGCCCAAATCCCAGTGCGACGTCTACGCCTCCTGCGGCCCGTTCACGGTCTGCAACGACGTCCCTTTCCCGTCCTGCGCCTGCATGAAGGGCTACTCCATACGGTCACCTCACGACTGGGAGCTCGGTGATCGAACCGGCGGATGCGCGATAAATACTCCACTGAACTGCAACAGCAGCGACGGCGGCGAGCCGGACAAGTTGGGACGGCGGCTACCAGTGAAGATGAATGCTCAGCTGCCTGCCTGGGAAGCTGCTCCTGCACTGCGTACTTCTACGACCAAGCTGGTGGTTGCTCCATCTGGCACGACAAGCTTCTCAACGTGCGGCAGCAAGGCAACAGTGTTCTTCACCTTCGCCTCGCTGCGAAAGAAGTGGAAATGGAAACTAGTGGTCATGCCAACAGAAGTGCAGTGATCATTGGCGCAGCTGTCGGTGCAACCATTGCCACTTTGAGTTTCATCTTTCTAGTGATGATTTGGGTGATGAGAAGACCAAGGAAGTGGTATGGTGATGATGTTCAGGGTGGCATCGGGATCGTCGCATTTCGATACGCTGATTTGCAGTAGTATGCAACCAAGAATTTTTCAGACAAGTTGGGGGCAGGCAGTTTCGGTTCAGTGTTCAAGGGTTCGCTAAGTCCGGCAAGGAGAGAAGCAATTCAGGGCAGAGGTGAGCTCGACAGGACTCGTCCAGCATGTCAACTTGGTTAAACTGATTGGATTTTGCTGTGAAGGTGACAGGAGGTTACTTGTGTACGAGTACATGCCCAATGGCTCCCTGGATTCCCATCTCTTCCTCCAAAGTGATGGCAAGGTGCTGGGTTGGACTGTGAGGTACCAAATAGCTCTTGGAGTTGCTAGAGGACTAGCCTATCTGCATGCGAGTTGCCGGAACTGTATCATACACTGCGATATCAAACCAGAGAACATACTTCTAGATGGGTCCTTCACTCCTAAAGTTGCAGACTTTGGACTGGCCAAGTTTTTGGGGAGGGATTTCAGCCAGGTTGTGACTACAATGAGAGGAACCGTAGGATACCTTGCTCCTGAATGGATCAGTGGGACTGCCATCACATCCAAGGTTGACGTTTACAGCTATGGGATGGTTTTGTTAGAGATCATATCAGGTAGCAGGAACGCGAGCAAACAACAATCATCATCCCAAGATGGTGTACAAGAAGCGTATTTTCCAGTGCGAGTTGCGCGCGGTCTTGTCGACGGAGACATTGCCAGTCTGGTGGATGCAACATTGCTGGGTGAAGCCAACATGGAGGAGGTTGAGAGACTTTGTAAAGTCGCATGTTGGTGTATTCAAGATGTTGAGTTTGATCGACCTACAATGAGTGAGGTGGTGCAGTTTCTCGAGTGTCTGTCTGAAGTAGAGACGCCTCCGGTGCCAAGATTTCTCCAATCTATTGCAGGGCAGCCAAATTAGAATATAGTGTAGTTACTAGTTTAGATTCTTGTCAAATTTCCCTTTTTGTGGTAGCTGCGCCTGTTGCTTTTTCCTTTGTGCTACTCTTGTAATCTGCGTGTTGTTTAATTTCCTCGACAAACAAATCAGGAAGTTAGCCTTTTATTTTTTCTAGACTACTCCCTATGTCTCAAAAAGAATGCAATTCTCGTTTCCTATAGTTGTATTCTTTTTTAGGACAAAGAGAGTAGAAAAGCTTTATACTAGTGCAGAAGTTTAATGCACCCATGATAATATACTGATTCATTTTGTCTTGCAAATCTACAACCTATAAATTTGGTGATGAGGAAATATGCCTTGGCTCTTGGAGGCAAGAGGGGGTGTCGTTGACAGAGTCTTCAAAAGTGGTTGCTTCACTCGGTTTGGACTCGCAAGGAGATTCGAATTCCTGGACTTCTTTTGTGTGAGATAGAGGATCCCATATACCAGTATGAATCTGTTGGGTTGATACACGGAGCAGTGAATCACCGCTAGCTGCTGCATCATTCCTGCCATCCACAACTGCAGCTGCATCGGCCGGACCGTAATACCCCAGCACTAAAGATCAAAACTCAGAACCCATGTGATTCAGTGGTCAATGAGTGAACATTGCTGCCTCTTCATTCAGCTTTCACCGTTTCCCCAGAATGAGCTTGTTTATTTGGTGGTCACTCGTGCAAGGTAACAGACCCCACCCCAACATGTAGTGATCCAAATCAATACTAGACTAGGAGTAACAACAAGGAGAAGCAAATCTTCTGTATTTCAGTATCATCGTTGTTTCAATCAACAGGCATTGGATATAGCTACTATATACTCATACGAACATTCCAGCGTGATCAATATAAACAGAGATTGTCCCATGCAACCATGCTAACATTCCAGCCGTCAATACAAGCAGAGAAACAGACAGCACCGCAGTTGGCAGCGTCAGATGTAATCGCCCTGTACAATCTTTCTTGTGATGTACTTTCCCAAGTAATCGAACCCGTGAGAGTAGAGAGCTTCGATGTCTGCACGCTTGCCCCTCTCCACCATCAGTGTCAGCTCAGCTCTGTGACTCTCCTACAGCCGAAAACCACCATAAATCATATGCCAAAAATCACCTTAAGCTAAATTTCATGGTGTGACAAGGCCAAATGATAAAGCATCGGGATTCCAGCAGTCCACCTGGTGTTGTCAGATCATCCTTAATGTATAACATGTCACATGATTGGCCATGAACGTATTAGCTATTTAGTTCCATAATCAGATTAGTCAGAAACAAACAGAAACAGTAGATTCAGGGGAGTTAAGCTTTTCCATATCTGATGAAGTTGAGGTAGCAGGTAATAATTCCTACTTGCTGCATGTCCGACACTAACATTTTGCAATCCCAGTTAGTTCGCAAGAATTTCATATAAAATCTGCACTAGCAGCGTTCATTGGCCATAAGCTATTATTCTGGTTACTTTTGTACGAGTACAAGATTCTAGCAGGTGGTTATCATACTGCACGTACATGGTCCCAAAGATAAATGTGTTAAAACATATAGCTAACCTTTCACTCCATGTTCCCAATAGTACCTAATTCGAAAACCACAGCTTCCAACACAACAGCATTACTTGAAAATTGAGAAGCCAAATACACACCTGTAGGAACTTTGATGACAACAAGCTTTTGGCAATCTGCAAATCACGTGGCTTCAGCGCTTGAAATGCACTCTCAGGGATAATCTGCAGATCATCTCCTCTCATCCCAAGCCATTTCACGTTGCAAGCTGAAAATGGAGAACACGATTCACATGGTTCAGCAACAATCGCAGAATAAGGATCTGAGGATCACTCAAATAAAGTACCATATCTGTATGACTCCAGACCCATTGATATGCTTCCATATTTGTAAGTGCACATTATAGCAAGCCCTGCCGGGTTCCTGAAAAAACAAATGAATGTGATCAAATTGGTTCAAAGGATATGATTCAGCTATACTTGAGCACAGGAGAGGGCTTAACCAATCCACTAATGCAAAAATCGGCATATTTGGAAATGTCTGGCTCAGTCGATGCAAGATAAACCTGTATTGCAACAGCAAAGGTAAAGGGGATAAATACTTCAGATAGCCAAATACGGTCAACAATATCATAAAGAATTTGGATGCACACTTGCTCTATTACATAAGCAAGTAAAACCTACATAAGAAAAAATAAAAGTTGAAATGGAGGTACACAACCTTGTGGCAATATCAGGATATCCTTTGGCAGTGATCAGGATACAAGGGAGCTGATTATACAAGCGGTCTTCAGCCAGCCTCTGAAATATGGCATCCTGTTTCAAACAAGTGACCTCTATAAGATAGAAGGATATACTATATAGACATACCATTAATAGATTATGGCATTAAGATTGGTACCTTCTCCACCACAATGATAAACCGGGCATCTGAAAACAAATTAAGTTTGCTCAACTGGTTCAAGTCCCCTGTAATTGCATGCCCTGAAGCTCCAAGAATGGAGCAGTCAATCTGTTCTTCATCTGGTTCCTAAGGTAGTTTAAACATGCAGTTTAGGTGCTTTGCGAAAAGATAAACAAGAGTTTATCATGTATTTTCAACAGATAATTCCAATAGTCAAGACATATTTTGACATATCATGGAGCGCACATGCAAGACAAGGCGCCCAATCAGTGCCCCTCTGCTTGATGCCATGACTCCTAAGCTCTGCCTTGTACATCGGAGCAAGGAAACAACATCTGCAAATGAAGAAGGGACCATATCTGATTACAACCAAACTACATATTGGTCAAACAAGAATCAAATGGGTTGGGGGAATTTTATCCACCTTGAATGGCTTGGTTGACATGACGTTGACAACTGAAGTACTTGGGTGAGTCCGACAGGAGCTTGTAGAACAACTCACGTTGGTGGACCATCTTCCCCTCCCCCAAGATCTTGTAGCACATCTCCATGACCTTCCATACTATCCAACAATAAACGGCTATTTTAGCAGAAACAAATGGTGAGGATAATTTCGTTAACAAATGAGTACTGAAGGAACAGATGACAACCTCTTACAAACGCTGTTGGATTGTGCATCAGAGACCTCTTGCAGAAGGTGTATGAGAGATAAACCGACGAAACGTCGCTCAGCAACCCGCTGCGCAGGCTGCAGTTGGCAGAGCGCCGGCTAATCTGCCATGGAAAAAGCAATTCATTCAGAATGTTTAGCACTTGCACTGTTACATAATGGATTGGTCAGGGCTACATAAAGTTCATAGTACATTTCGACATGGTCATCTGAACTGGAATCGTAAAGCTCACAATAACTGATGACGAAAAATTGTGATAAATTGGCTAGGGACCAAAACCCTGCGTTATCCATCACCGAAGGCAGTGAGGAATTTTGATACATTGGCTAGGGACCAAAATCCTGTAAGAGAGGAATGTAGTGGAGTCCTGTTTGGGAACTGGCGTACCAGGGGGAGGACGGAGATGGCCGGCGAGGAAGGGGAGGCGAGCGCGGCGAGGAAGTTGAGCACGGCCAGCTCGATCCTTGCCCGGACCTATCGACGACGAAACAGGACCCATCAGTGACCACAACAAAAAGGCGCGGATGAAGAAATGGGCGAGGCGGAGAAAGCGCTAGCCTCGGGCGGCGCAAGAATGTCGGCGGAGCAGAGGCGGCTGTCAGCGCCGAAGAGCGACGCCGCCGCCACGTTCGCCTCCGCCGCCATCGGTGGAGACGCTGCGGTTCGCGGGCGGATCGGAGGCGTGCAGCTAAGGTGTGCTGCGCAAATGGGCCGGTCTGGGCCGAGTTGGGGTAATGAGAGCCCAGTACTGCTCGGAGTATCATGACTCGAGCGGGCGGCTAACGTTACTGGGCCGCGCTGCGGCCCACATCGCTATCCGCCGCCCCTACAACTCCAAACAGATCAAAATTCTTTTTCGATCACCACAACTTCAAACCGTGAAGCGAGCTGCGGAGGCTCGTCGGAGGCCGGAGGCCGGCGGCGGCAAGAGGTTTTCCGGAAACCCTACCCCACGACAAGTCCCCAACGATTTGTTGGAATGTGAGTGAGTTTTTTTCCACATCCTTCATCAGTTTTTCTTACGATTTTAGGGTTTTTGTTGCTTGTGAATCGGTGTTATTTACACGGGAATTTTTCTAGGAAGCACCAAAGCAGTAGGATGTTGGGTTCTGGTTTTCTCGAGTTCAAGCTTGACTACGCGCAAACCCATAACCTTGGCATTGGGGATGTCGTGAGCTCTGACAACTTCTCCGCGGGGGGGTTGCCTGTGGAGGATTAACTGCTACCCTAGTGGGTACGAGGAAGATGGCGGTGGCGAGCATTTATCAATCTACCTGCAGCTGGTGACCAAATCCAAGAATGTCAAAGCCATCTTCGATGCTTACGTGATGCGCAGAGATGGCAAGCTGCATTCTAAAAGCACGCTCAGGTCCCTGGATGTTTACTCTCCCAAGGACGGCATCGAGGTGGGGTGGGAATGCTTCGTGAAGCGAAGTGTTCTCGAATCATCCTGTGTGATAAATGGCATGGTCACAATTTTGTGTGGAGTCATAGTTGTGCCTGACATTGACAACACCTTGCCTGTGCCGCCACAGCCCGACTTAGCAAGCCATCTGGGCCACCTGCTGGATTCCGCTTTGGGGACAGATGTGTCCTTTGTTGTGGGTGGTAAGGTCTTCCCTGCTCACCGTGCGGTGCTCGCAGCCCGATCACCGGTCTTCGGTGCTGAACTCTTTGGCGCAATGGCAGACGCCACAATGGCATCCATCACACTGCACGACATCGAGCCCGCGGCATTCAGAGTTATGCTCCAGTTCATGTACACGGATGCCTTGCCTGCAGCTGATGAGCTTGGCGACCCTCTCGTTGAGATGATGATACATTTGCTTGCCGCGGCTGACCGATATGCGCTGGACCGTCTCAAGGTTATATGTGAACTCAAGTTATGTGAGAATGTCACGGCGGAAACGGTCGCTTCTGTTTTAGCTTGCGCCGAGACGTACGGCTGTTTTGAAGTTGAAGACAAAGTGCATGGACATGTTTGCTGTGAAGGAAAATTTCAAGAAGGCAGTGGTCAAAGATGGTTATATCATGTTGTTGCAGAAATTCCCAACACTTGCAGCTGAGCTGGTGAGCAGGGTGGTGTTATAGAATGCTTAAATCTCCTGAGGTATATAGTTCAGAAGTTCGACTATATATTTACCTTTGTGTTTTGGAATGGAAGTGAGCATTACCTCCTAGCCTTTAATTTGGAGCATATTAGAGTATGAAGTGCTTGATGAACAGTGATCCTATTCTTTCAGCTATACATTTGCACGAAGTTGCTGCCAGCTTATAAGGAGGTATATCAAGTGGAGTTGCTACCAAGTGACATGCTGTGATATGCAGTTTCGATGAAGTTGCTGCCTACTGATATCTCCTGTCTTATGATGTTTCTGTCAGCTAGCTGCCACAGGCAGATGTGCAGTGCTCAATAAAGCTGTTGCCAAAGTACCAAGTCGTGCCGCTAAGTGAAGCTAGTTGGGTGATAAGGCAGTGCTCAATGAGCCTATTTTGTTCCTTTTTTGGGGTTTCTTTCAGCTCTTGGGCTTGTCCTGTCCTGAACCCAGTTTGGTGCTATATAGCTTTCATGTTGTCGGAGTAGTTCCTTGCTAAGCTGAGATGTGTCTAACTATATGTGGTTCTAGTTACTCTATGTACTTTCCTCCGTTTTTTAATATATGACGTTTGGAAAAAGACAACTAAACTGCCTTGGGTGATGTGCATTTCCTCATGGTGAAGTGCTATTTGAAAGGCTGCTGGTGGCTTTCTTTTCCTGGCCTAACTCTTGAATCTTTTGGAAAGATCTTACCTCTTGAATCTTGATCCCACCAAAACATTGTCTTTCCTTCCAGATTTTGCACATTAGTGCAATCTACGATAATTCCATTCTAGCATCATATATTTGGGTTCAGGAAGGCGTCTTTGATTTTATAAGATTTGTTAGCTCTTCAAATGGACTGATATGGCACTTCGTTCTTTGGATGTTCTTGTTGCTGCTTGCTCAGCCTTTGGTGTGTCAATTTTAAGCATGGAATTGGCACAGTGGGGCAGACCGGGCAGTTCTAGTACGCTTGATCGATTTCACTCGAATCGGTTTGCAGACCGTTGTGCTGTGCTGTTTATTATAATTTCAGTGGTTTCCAAAAACAGTAGAAATTTTTTAACTGACCGTTAAAAGAAAGGGACACCTAGCAGTAGAAACTGACAGCAGCCAAAATTTGGGGACGGCATGGAATGGATAACTGATCGGAGAGGGTTTTTTCTTTGATAATATAATAGAGGGTTAGGCATGCGCAGCAGGCAACTCTGAAAATAGCTAATAATCAAGCTAATTTTTCGGCAGAAGTGTTATAGCAGCAGCACTTGTCGGGGGCCGTGCCCGTGCCCGTCTTCCCGCAGTCGACGACGGTGTTGGTGTAGCCCTTGGACTTGCACTTGGCGCGGCACGAGTTGATAGTGCACCCCGGCAGATGCTGGCACACTGCACAAATTCTGTGAAATTAAATAAGCACTCCATGATCGTGTCCATGTCCACTATATATTTGTGCGCATATATAGTATGTACCGCCATTTTTTGGTTGCGCACTGCAGGGGGCTGTGAAGACCATGGCCATGACCACGATAGCAGCCAAGAACAAAACCCTAGTTTCAGTGCGCCTGAGAAGCGCCATGAGATGCTGATCGAGGTATATATGTGAGATGCTGATCTAGAGGTATGTGTAGAAATGCCATGCTCTGTGCCCATGCTTTTTGTAGAGGGTGGTGAGCTAAGAAAACATGGCAGATAATTAATTGCTGCTTGCTCAATTTTGTGTATCAGTAGAAGTATACCAGACTACAAACCTTTGTATTTAGAAGTGCTTTATCATTTTATAAGACTATTTATTATTAACTCCAGTTACGGTAAACCTTATCTTTAGTAGACACCCTTGTAACAGCACTTATTCGTCTAGCAATTGGATGTTTTTGGACATCAATCATCATCTTTTTAGGGGATTTTTCATCTTCTTCTTCTTTTTTCTTTTTGATCTTTAGCTGGGCTATTCGACACCAAGGGAGGCCCGGCCCGTATTAATTGTGGTTGTGGGGAGTCCAGCAAACAAACTGTGTTTTGACATTTGAGTCCGCCAATCCAACATATGGCCCACGGATCCAAGAGAACACTAGGATATCATCATGGGGCTATTTGGACTCACCTCAGTTTCAGTCAGTCCTTGGGCTTAGTGGAAACAAAACATGACCACTTTGATGTGGGAGCTTCCTTCGTTTCCAATGGTCTGGAAGAGGCCGAGGGGATCGTCGTCCCTGCGTCTCTATCAATCGACCTGTCGACGTGTGCAGGAGGCAGCAGCTCGCTAGGCCAGCCACACGTAGGCCAGTTTCCTCTCCGAGTCCCAGGGACACGAAAACGAGTGAGCTAGCGACGACGGCCGGCCTGAGGCTGAGGGGAGCAACAGCTACAGCAACCAACTCCTTCCTTCGCTTTGGGAGGCGTCACGGGAGTTCGATTTTCCGGCGGAGAAAAAGCTCCCGCCTTTTCCACTTTCCCCAACGCTCCCCCTTATCTCCTCCCTCCGCTGGCCTCCGCGCAACCAACCACGCGCCACCGTGCTTGTTCTCTGTCTCTCTCAACTAGAGCTCGAGGCATCATCAGAGAGAGCTTGCTTGCTTGCATGCGCGTCGTCGTCCGGCGGCGTTCGTCCTTGTTGGCTCGTATTCTCGTCGGGGAGAAGAGAGGGAGTAGAAAGGAGCTAGGATCGGCCGCCAGGGATCGGATCGGAGCTAGCAGAGGTGTGGTGCGTGTATATATATACATATATGCGCATGGAAGGGGGCGGAGGAGGAGGAGGAGGCGGCGGCGCCGGCGTGGGAGGGTGCCTGGGTCTGGGCCACGGCGGGGAGGCGCAGATCAAGGGCACGCACACGCACGGCGGCCGCTACGTGCAGTACAACGTGTACGGCAACCTCTTCGAGGTCTCCGCCAAGTACGTCCCGCCCATCCGCCCCGTCGGCCGCGGCGCCTGCGGCATCATCTGGTGCGTCCTATACCTTCCTCCTCACCTCCCTCCACCTTGTTCTCCGGCACCTTTTTTTTTTTTCGTCAGATCAGAAACTTTGCATGGAATCCTTGTTGTTGCCTTCTTGGTCAAGGCTTTGCAATGGACTCCACCACCACCCAGGGTGGCAGGCAGTGCATCGCCTATGCAAGAGAAAAAAAAAACCGGCACCTATTATTAGCTAAGGTGTGGTGCTGTATGTACATGTTTGATGGCCTAAGAATACAAGTCTGAATGTTTTACCTTCACATAATCACATCCAGACTGCTGGCTGATGATTGATGTCATATGCTGGAACTGTTAGTTTATGGGAAAAAAAAGATGCATATGTTTGTAGTGAAAAAAGATGGATCCTTTTTTATAGTTCTTTTATTTGTGAAATTGAGTGTTGGTCAGAAAAAGGGTTTACAGTTACATATTTCTTTCATTCATCTCAAAGTTTGTAGTGATGGCTGGCTGATGATTGATGTATGCATATATGTTGGGCTGTTACTGTTAGTTGATGGTTACTTCTTCTGTATGTATACGTATTCCTTTTGTGCATGCAGTGCTGCTGTCAATGCGCAGACTCGCGAGGAGGTCGCCATCAAAAAGATCGGCAACGCGTTCGATAATCAGATCGACGCAAAGCGCACTCTCCGAGAGATTAAGTTGCTTAGGCACATGAATCATGAAAATGTGAGTCATCCTGAATTCTCTACCTTTTTTGATCGATGAGTCGAGTGGCCGTGATTGAGATCTTCCCCTTTCATCAGATAAAGATAGTCCATATATATATATATACTAATTATTTTTGTCATCGTGTATATTTAACTATATATGGCTACCTCTGTGTAGCTCATTAGCTCACTGCAAAGGTAAGCCGTCCAGAGGAGATCTGCCAAAATTTCTGGTGATTCTCTCACGATTCAAAACCATTCTCCTTTATTCGCCTTTAAATTGGAACGGATGGAGTATATTTTATTTGGTAGGAGTAGATAATATCCCTTTTCCTCTGGATATTCAATTTGATGTTCTTCATTCATGTGTCTCTGAAACCAATACTGATCTTAAACCACTTTTTTGGCAGGTTATCTCAATTAAGGACATCATACGCCCACCCAGGAGGGAGAACTTCAATGATGTTTATATCGTTTATGAGTTGATGGACACTGATCTTCATCACCTTCTACGATCAAACCAGCAACTAACTGATGATCATTGTCAGGTACAAATGATTCCAACCAAGTACGGTTCATCTTGCGACTAAATCATTGTCTTCATTCATAATGTTGTGTCATCTGTTTTCTGTTTCTTTCCTTTTTATATATATATATATATATATATCAGAAGATCACATCCTGTATGTGAGCTGAATCTGGTTACCTGACGGTTAATTTTCCCTGATGCAGTATTTCGTCTACCAGCTGCTCCGAGGACTGAAGTATGTACACTCGGCAAACGTCTTGCACAGAGACCTCAGGCCGAGCAATCTGCTGCTGAATGCCAAATGTGATCTGAAGATTGGGGACTTTGGGCTGGCAAGGACCACAACTGAAACTGACTTCATGATGGAGTACGTCGTGACACGGTGGTACAGAGCGCCTGAACTCCTGCTCAACTGCTCAGAATATACTCAGGCTATTGATATGTGGTCAGTAGGCTGCATCTTTGGTGAAATGGTCACAAGAGAGCCTTTGTTTCCTGGAAAGGATTATGTTCATCAGCTTTTGCTAATAACTGAGGTAGGTTGCCAGTTCACAGTCCAAGGTTTTGTTTCCATTCTCCCCCTTTTTGGGGCAACTTCCTGGTCCATTTCTCTGAAGAGCAATTTAACTGAAGGGCTGACTTGCATAATAGTAATGTCTAGAAAGGTGAAAATAAAAAGGGTCTCATAAACTGGTTTAGATGAAGTTTGAATTTACTCATTTCACTTGTTTTGAAGAGCTAACATTTGGTCAAAGCATGAGGCATGTAATGTAATTATCTTGGTTTGTCAAGCTAACACCTGAATGGTAATGTCTCACAAGTCTTGTTTGTTCTTTTATGATTTGAAAGCTGGTAGGCTCACCTGATGACACCAGCCTTGGGTTCCTCCGAAGCGATCACGCCCGCAGATACGTGAGGTCCCTTCCTCAGCACCCCAAGCAACAATTCCGTATGCGGTTCCCTACTATGTCTAGTGGTGCCATGGATTTGCTTGAGAGGATGCTCGTGTTCGATCCGAGCAAGAGGATTACTGGTAATCTTGCAGCTCTGCTGATTGATAATCATATAAAATGTGTGACATGCCTGTCTGGATGCGGTAGATTTTGTTGGGATATAGTTCAAAGTAGAGCTAAATCCTAGCTCAATCGCCCTCGTCCATACAGGAAAGAATGAACCACCCATCGTCTGAAATTCTGCACTTTCAGTCTCATATGAACTGGCCCTGCTGAAATGAATTGTTGAAACTGAAGATTATATTCATGCAACTATCATTCTTGCATTATGAAGACAAAAGGGCCAATCTCTTGAAATATACTAACCTCGTTTCTTTTCTTCTGGCGGAATTGCAGTTGATGAGGCTCTATGTCACCCATACTTGGCATCCCTTCACGAGATAAACGACGAACCCGCCTGCCCTGCGCCTTTCAGCTTCGACTTTGAGCAGCCATCACTCACCGAAGAAGATATCAAGGAGCTCATCTGGAGGGAGTCTCTCAAGTTCAACCCTGACCCAATCCACTAAATAGCTCCATGGCGACGAAAGGCTTGAGAGGTACCTGCAGCAAGATGAGTGTACAAGTGACCACCCCTCATCATCGTCATCATCATCGCATCTCGTGGCTTGTCAATGGCGACACCCTAATGTCGAAAACATTGAACATTTATGAAACAAGCTTGATCAATAATTTGTAGTGGAGAAAGCTGGCAGCTTATCTGCATCTTGTTAGGTTTCCTTTGGTTGTATGCTTAAGAAATGTAGGTAGGAGCTTGTCCACACACTACAGACAGCAGATCACTACGTCACCTTCCAGCCGTTCCTGTTACTTATGTTCTAAAGTCTTGACGAACATTAATTAAACCACATGATACATATTGTATGACTACTCAACCGAATTCGTTCCGGCAATTGGCACCGTTCCCTGAGTGTTACGCAAATATAACTCATACAACATCACGTTCTTCAAACCAGGCGCATGATAGAAGATTATACGCCAAAGCTTTTGAATAGCAACAACAACATACAGGCAGAAGTGGCAACGCACGAACAGAACAGAACAGAACAGATAGTCATTGCATCAGAAATAGATGAGACAAGCAAACACAGAACTGGAGATGTAATGCGGACTCTTTTCCCAGATGTGGATGAACGCAAATGATTACGTCTGATGATCCAATCAGAAACAGCAAAAAGGAAAAGACAAAAGAGAGAGGGATAAAAGGCCCAGCTCACAGTAATGCAGTTCGACTCTAATACTTTATGGACAGAACCATGATGTCTTCTCTAAAACGAAGATGCACTCTCGTTTGTATACACTCAATTTGCCGAACTCAGATACAGTTTAAAAACAACAAAAGGTATTTGCATCTTTTCAATGATCGACTTGAAACTTCTGTACATATCGCCGCACGGGGTCCTGTCACAGATACAAATTAAGAAATAGGCGACAAGCTCCATCAAACAACAGAAAGGTCAATAAGCACTAGTGAGACAGTTGCATGGACAATATCCTATATGAAATGCAAAATGGAAATAGAAGTCTATGCAATATAGATCAGCCAGTACTAAAAAGAATGGAAATTGGAGTTATTTTGTTGGCAGCCTTAACTAACAGCAGACAAACTAAATTGCTTAATAAGTTACTTAAGAGCCTGCTAAGCAGTAATTAAAAAACATGAATGTTTACAAAAATATCGGATGACATCAACAAGTATAAATAAAGCAAACAGTACTTTAAGAATCTAAAATTTTAATGCTCTATCAACCATAAGAAATTAAAGAACTACACAGGATGCAACATGTATAACAAAAAACTGCATAATGCAGAGATTGCAAGAATCCTGTAGTGAACAACTGGTAACAGTCTCTTAAAGAGCATATGGACATCCTAAGTAAAACAAAACAACAAATTTGTGACTTACATCTGTCTACCTTGCAGCTACAGTCCAAGAGTTATGATGTAAACAGCACACATCATACGTGAAGCACCAAATGATTGCTGACGGCATTAGTGAACAAGATATCAGACATACCACAATGCAATGCATCACTCGAGGGGAACCATATCTTAGCATCCATAAACCTAACAGCAGATGAAAACGATCAAACATAAAAACTACCAGATGATACATTAGAAATGGATTGTGGATAAAAGAATACCTGGCTGCTAGCAGAGAAAATGGTCCTTCAGGCTACATAAGATGACACCAGTAACCTATGTAATATTTAAGTGTCAAAGCTAAAGCAAATAGTCACACAATAATGGAAACAAAGTGTAATCTCCTGCATGTGAGCTCAAGCCTGAAGTAGCTGTTACCACAGCTACTAAAATAATGTCAAGAAATAATAATACCAGATCAATATAGTCATCATATCATTTGCCACTTTGTGCTGGAATAAAATTGCAATGTAACAACAAAGAATATAATTCCAGATTTTATTAGGCAGCAATGAATATAATTTCACTATCCTGGAACATGAGACATGCTGCAATTTACTCCTCACCATGCTGCTCTAATTTTCACTGGACGTTTTAGCAGGCCCTCAGGGCTGCCAGAAAAGGTGGCTAACATAATATGACCTGTCCATCCTAATAATATAAACAAAATTGTTGTACTTGCAGTCGATTGGGGAGAAGAAAACAGGTTGGAAAGTGCAAAATGACGGGTCCATATATTATCAAAACAAACAGTTGAGAACTGCTCCAAGACTTTAAAGACAAAACTTCTTTACAACAATGGTGATACTTTCTATAATCCAATTGCTATAATCACTACAGAGATCAAAGTCTTGAAGCCCGGTTACACTCAGCTTTGCTTCACATACTCTGCCCTTAAGAAACTGGCCAAGCCCCCTAAGCCCTCGCGCTGTCAGGCATTTTCTCACTGCATGACCATGCACCATAAAACCACTTGCGCCTGCATGAAACCTTTTTAAGGATTCACACGTACTGATCAAATTCGTTGGTGCAAGATCATTATGATTTATCAGTTCATCACTCAGAATATTCTTCTCCGCTATATTGGTCAATATCTTCTACACGAGAACGCTTTGGATACTCATCAAGATCATCATCAACATGCGTTCTTCGTGGCTTTGAATTCACCTACAAGGAAGAAAACCTTGAGTTAAAGGGTACAGGTACTGCAAAAACAACTGTTTTCATTCCTTCCATTTCATGTGTTGAGTGGTATGCTAATTCTATTTTTATCGTCATTGTAGGATTTTAAGGAGGGCAAAAGCACATTTGCATAAAGTGCCCCATCTCATTCAATGTGTGTTACATTAAGAATCCATCCCTTTGTTCAGGGGTCACTATTTAACAATAAATAGATTATTAGACAAATTTTAATGAGTAAGCAAGCGAGCAATATTGATCAGGTCTTTTTCTTAGTAGTGTGCCCTCGTGTAAAAACATGACAAAAAAACAAATAGAAAGCGTGAGATGTCCTAATATAATGATCACAGAAAGAGAGTGATTGTAAAAGCAACAATGTTAATTAGTAGCAAGAAGTCAAGCAAACAGACCTAAGGTTTGGAGAGAAGACAGAATGCTTACATAAATACTTAGCTGGTTTAGTTTAATTTTTAACTAAAAGAGAGATTTTATAATGGATAATAAGGAAGACTGAGCCATACATGCAAGCCGGAAGATTCTCCATGCTCCATGATACCACCATGAGCTGTTTTGCTCACAGTAATACGGGAAGGCACTGGAAAGTGCTCGATTTCATCCCCAGACCTCCCCTCCTTTGCTTTCTTCTTCTGCAAAACTAGCTTAGTAGGAAGAGGCTGAAAAAAAGAAGATAATGGCATATGTTACACTAATGTGAAATGAATCATTCTCAGAAACCAAATGTAAAACAGAATGTACAAAATCAATTACCAAATATTTTGCACCCTCCTCCTTATCAAATGTGACAAGGTATGTTGTAGGATCATCTTTACCATCTCCTCTTACCTGAATCATGAAACAAGTGTGTATGTATGGATGGGTATGATGCCACCAGCTCATAGACACAATTAGAGAACAATTAGGAAAATACACATACATCCCAGTGATATTCTCTTAGCCAGGAATACTGGATATCATCGTCATCATCCAAGTTTCTGGTAAGCTGATGAAATCACAATAGTCACCATCAGATTGATGTAATAGGTCACTTTTTTACCAGAGATAAATTCATACCTCATGAGGTGCTGGGGCCATGTATGCCAAAAACTTCTCTTGTTTTGTAGGGTCTGAACCACTGACACTAAAACTTTTCATCACAGCCTGCCAGAAAACATGAAATGGTTACAAATACAAGCAAAGGCATTATCTAGGTGTAATATCATTTGCAATGCATGGCCAGAAACAATGGGTGCAAGTATCGGAGTCCCAAGCAGGGTGTAGGTGTCCCGTTCGGCAAACTCTAGAAAAAAAAAAGGATTCAGGGATTCATCTACTTTTTATTTTAAATAAATTTGATTAGAAATTAGAATCAATTTTATTTCTACAAACATTTACTGTCATGTCACACTCCAGAGTCCTGGCTGATAAATACGCATGGATGAATCCAGACATACGCGATGAATCGCAGGTTTTAAAAGGGAAAGGGAAAAAAACTGAGAATGGATGAAGATATTCATTATGGGGCTGTCATTTCCTGACCCACTAGCCCACCTCTAACCATAATTTGTTGTTAAACCCTCATGCAGCCAGAAGCTATCATATTTGTAACCCCCTCTCCCTGTGCTACTTCTCTTCTTCCGCAACAGTGCTGGCGCCAGCCTAAATTCCTCACAGCCATCCTCACAATGAGGACTACCCAAATAGAATCAATACCCCTCACTCTCCTCGTGTGTCCAATGCGCTAAATTTTGGCAGAGGAACCTCAATGGATCTGACTGGCCCTGCCATGGCTACGGTTCTCTTTGCCTCCTGTTTCAGGCGACTGGCCGCCTTCCCCTTCCCTTCTCTATCTTGCACTCTTCTCTCACTCCCTGGCCCTCTCCTGTGTCTCTTTAAACCTTCAGTTTTTGCATTTGATGCTGCTCCGAGGTGTCCAATATACCTACATAACCATGTCTGGCGATAAATGACAGCGCGGAAAAAAAAAAAACAGGGGGGGGGGCAGGGGGTGGTATCCTTGTAACGCTGATCTAGAATTCACAAGATAGTGGCCATGCATTGCCATTAAGTAAGAAAGGCTAAGGCAGAGGAAACAGAACTCACCCGGGATTCACATTCATCACGTACAGTTCTCTCAAGTTTGTTGTACTGCTCAGAATCAGCAGTTGGATCGCCATCAAAATTCACCATAACAAACGGCTCCTCATACCTGTTTATGTGAACAGAAAAGGTCAATAAGAGGAATAAATTAGAAACCTCCTATATGCTTCAAAAGGCAGATTTTTGTGCAGTTGTATCCCTCAAAAAGTAATGGAAAATTTTCACAATTACTGGTAAAGAAGAGAACTTTTCAACCATAAATCATGAGCATTTTGTATAGATATGGAAATGGGCAGCCAAGAAGGCATAGATCAGTAAATCAACAGCAAACATCTGGTATCAAGGTTGAATACTAACACATAAAAGCAACATCTGAGAAGTAAATACCTCTCAAAATCAGGTAGCAAGGGCATAACCCACTCAGCTTGCATCCCACGTTTAGTCTGGTGAACAGGCCTTGACTTGGCTGCTCTGAAGGATTCTTCAATGGCTTTGATCTGTTTCTCTCTGGTATACACATGAACAGGAACATGGTGTCAGTGACTGCACCAGGTTTTGCAAAGTCAACACAAGATAGCCTTTACAGACCAACAAGTGTGAATAAACGAAGAACCAAACCTATCATTAAGATTGTCTAGGAAAGCATTGCGACCCAGCCTTAATTCCCGCCTTTCCTTTGCTTGCTTCTCAGTAAGTGACTGGAAAGCCAAGCAACTTTATTCAGTATATCATTAAGTAATTATTATTGTGTAACTAAATTCACACAAAACTCAGAATTACCATTTTGGCTGCATCAGTACTTAGTGGAGATATGTATTGTGTTTTGACCAGCCAAGAAACGCCTTGGTCAGTGGGCCTCTCCCTTTTCCTTATACCTTCTTGTTTAACAGGGGTGAGGGCCTCATCATCACGCAACAGCTCTTCATCTTCAGGAGCCATGTGCGGCTGAACATCCGGGGGGCTGGGACATGTTTGGTAGATGAGTTGAGAACACTAGAATAAATACTCAGACAGAGAAATCAAACTCACAAAGACATATCGTTCAGATCCCTTACTTGTATACACTCATGTCAAGTAGGTCAAGAGGTATCCCAAGATCATCAGGGACAATCATTTTAGGAATGTAGTTTTTCTCCAATGAAGTTATCCTGTATTTGGTATATCTGAAAATACAGCAAAACATAGTAAGCATAGCTGCCTCCAATATATAGAAGCTTTTAAAATGCCAGAGCCAAACACAATTGAGAGCAATATAATGAGTCAAGACACATTAAGCTCAGCATACTGTAAGTAGAAGAAAAGGAGAGCACAAGGGGATGGAAAAAACTCTACAGTATCAAAGCAGAGTAGTGCAAAATTGCTAGTGCAAAGCGAATGGAATTATTGCAGTTGAACAGGACACCTAGTTATTATGATATATTTATGACTTTATGTAAGTTACAAAATGTCAATCTATTTAATCTCCTCCAACAGGACACCCAGTTATTATGATATATTTATGACTTTACGTAAGTTACAAAATGCCAATCTATTTAATCTCCTCCAAAGCAAGCTAATGATATCATATCTATGCATAAGTAGCAGCAAAATGAAACCATGGGCCAGTTCAGCTGCACTAGTTAGCAGCGCTGCAGCCAAAACAGGCCTGATTTGAAGTTTTGGTTAGGTGAAATGATCAGTCCTAATAGTACACTGAAATAAGGGACTTCCCACAGTCCGATGCCTTACCCATGTTAGCCCAGTGAAACCAGGCCTGAGTCTTGATATCAATCTAACCATAACCCCCACAAAAAATTAGATTAGACATCAATGCAACAAGGATCAAAATGTGTTCTTTACCCATAACATAATGTACAAAATTACCTAAAATTATCTATACAACAGCAAAAGCAAGGCATAAACTGGAAGCCAGCAGAAAGCAAAACAATGGATCCCTGTTATCGTAAAGATCTTCAAATAAAAAAACAAGAAGGCATAAGTAAGTTCAAACATGATCTACAAGTAAAATGACCATTCTTATCAGATGAGCAATACTGAAGTATGGCTTGTACTGCTCCAAAAGGAGGTGGGGAGTATACAGCTAGTGATGCATACCGGTCCTTGTCCTTATTCAGGGGCAGCCATTTCAGCTGAGCACTTGGATCCGGGAGTTCATTCCTAAATCTGTGTTAACCAAAAAGAAAAGCCAAAACAGGATCATTCAAGTGTATATAATTACTACAAAAGTAAACACAGATCACCAAGGTCTAAATATTTGGTACAAATCAGTAGCTGATTAAGGCTCCATAAAAACAGTACACATCCAGAAACTTATTTTAAAAATACAGGCAACAGAAAATTGCCATTTCATAATAGCAGAGTAACGCTTTCCAAACTGTCACTAAGTTTTGATATGCCTGCCCTGTTACAAGAAAGGGGCCCCTTTATAGGTTCGTAACGAAGAAATTGCTTGGTAGACCAACCCATGCACCTTTTAAGGACTATATTCTCAATAGTTCTCCAGAACTAAGCGGAAGTAGTAATCTTTCTAAGTACATTTGTGCAGGGATGGCTGCTGGCTATTTTTCTTTCCCCAGACCCCGCAGTGCGGGAGCCTACGGCACTGGGTACGCCTTTTTTTATAAAGCAAATTCAGAAAACAATGATCCTTTCCATCGGAAGCCCCTACAATTCAGCAAGTAAAAAATTCTAGTAAGCAACCTACGTCACTCGCTAACTAAGACGTGCCTGATCAATCAAAATATTACCCAACCACAAACTAGGAATTTGAATTTTGGCGTGAACGCAACCTAAAGGGCCAAAACTTGGCTGGACTTACTTGTGCTTGCAGAGGAACGTTGTTGGCTTTTTTAGCCGGTTCTCAAACCTCTCAGCATTAGGCGCTGATGCCGGGCGAGACCCAATCGCTGCTGCTCGAGAGCCAGTTATCACTGCCCGAGAGCCGGTTGCCGCAGCCCGAGAGCCACCCGGAGGCTGGTGATGGTGGTGGCGGCTCGGCGGCTGCTGCTGCTGAGCAGCGCGCTGCTGCGTCTTCTGCAGAATGGCGGCCTGCGTCTGGCGCATCATCTGCTGCTGCTTGCGGTCCTCCACCCGCTGCTTCTCGAACTCGCGCTTCTTCCGCGCACGACGCTCCTCCTCCGTCTCCGCTCTCGGCAACGTTGCCTTAGGCTGCTGCTGCGTTGGGGGCGGTGGGGCCTGGGTAGACGGTGGCTGGGCCGGAGGAGGAGGGGGCGGGGGCGGGGCCGCAGGGGGTGGGGACGGAGGCGGGGGTGGCGCCGAAGGGGGAGGAGGAGGCGGGTTGCTGGTCCCGCCATA
>JALGXP010000807.1:0-22408 GCA_023333625.1 Bothriochloa decipiens
CGGAGGAGAAGGTAAAGCCCCTGTGTTATCGGCCTTCGTGTCGATGTGTCGTTGACGGCCTTCGTGCCTAGTTTGTTGATGTATGGCCTTCATGCCGTATAAGGTGCTTTTGTGTTTATTTTGGGCCAATGATGAAACAGCCTTCATATCCTATATTGTTTTATGGTTGTCATCAAAGCATGTGATACATCCATGCCCAAACAACACTCCAACATGTCAGAATGTGTTGTAGCCTTTGGGCTGGATGTGTCACATGCTTTATGGCTGCTATGAACCTATCAAGCTGACTGAGGCCAATTTCCTTTTTCTTGTGTATCTTTTTGGGCCCATGATGAAACCTACAAGCTAGCCTAAGGTGCATTTGTGCCTTCGTGCCGTATATGTGATGTTGGCCATCGAGCCGGCTTGTTTCTTGCAGGTTTTGGAAACCTTCCCGTGCAGGGGAGGTTCTGTCGAATTTTTTTACTAATAGTGTTGTGTTTCCTCTTTTGTAGAGTGGTGCCCCAGCTCGCCACTGCCCCGCTAGCCTCTCTCCACCGCCACCCAAGGTATAAATAACATCTCTTCCTCTCTCTATCTCTCTCTGTATATATATATTCACGTAACCGAGTTAGGCGTCTCCCGTCCGAAAGGGATACGCGGTCGTTGGTATACGGATCAGTGCATATCTGCGACGGTATCTCTTTTGGATTGTCCACGTTTTTTGGACAGCCCGAGGATGCGTAGATGGGTTAGCTTCCATGTGGCGCCCCCGATTGAGTCGGAGTTTCGGTAGCACCTCCCCGTTGTTCTCCGGATACACACCCTCCCTGTCGGGATGTGTATCGGAAGAACAGCGGGGAGGTGCTGCTGAATTTCCGTCTCGGACGGGAGCGAAGCATGGAAGCTAACCTCATCTACGCATCCTCAGGTGGGATTAGGACCTATCCTTCACCTATTAGATGGTAGGAACGCCTTGTAGATGCATATGCTGCTTTTATTACTCGCTTACATTGGCGCATGACAGAGGATGGCTGACCGTGAGTGGATGTACACGGCTTCGCAAATAAGAGCTATGAATTTGTTAGGGGGACGGATGAATTCCTGAAGCAAGCATTTGGCCCAGTTGCTAAAGGGTCGTGTCGGATGCCTTGTCCCTGCAGCAAGTGTAAGAACAAGAAAAAGAAAGACTTCACTCACATGTACAAAGATATTTGGACGAACGGATACGTTCCAAACTATACCCGCTAGATCTACCATGGTGAACGCCCTCGTATTACGGGGGAGGACGTGAGACATGACCTCCAGGAGTTTGATCAAGATGCCGGGATGGCAGAGTTCATGGCAGACATCACCGATGCGGGGTTGGTTCAGGAAATGGAGGTGGATGAAGAAGATCCAGAGGAGACCGCAGCCGCGTACTACACCATGATGGAGGCGGCAAAGTAGGCCCTTCACAAGAACACTTTGATCTCGCGTCTGGATGCCATTTCACGCCTAATAGCGTTGAAGTCTTCACTGGGCATTAGTCGAGAGGGTTTTGATCTCATGTTGGCGACTGTTGGCGAACTGCTTCCGAAGGTTCACGTCCTGCCGAAGAACACGTACGAGTCACAGAAGCTCCTTCGTGCACTCAAGATGCCGTATGACGTGATCCAATCTTGTAAGAACGGGTGCGTCCTGTTCAGGGGAGACCACGAGAACTTAAAGTACTGTCCAAAGTGCAAAGCCTCTAGGTACGTGGAGGTAGAAGGAAGTGATAGCATTAAGAAACAGTCTAAGATCCCAAAGATGGTCGTACGACACCTTCCTGTCGTACCGAGGCTGCAACGGCTGTACATGACAGAGGAGTCCGCGAAACAAATGACGTGGCACAAGAAGGGCAAATGATACAATGACAAGATGCAGCACCCAGCGGATGGTGATGCATGGAAGTACTTCGATCAGATGAATCCTGGCAAGGTTGCGGAGGCTCGGAATGTACGCGTAGCGCTGGCAACAGATGGGTTCAACCCGTTTGGAATGATGCCGGCCCCGTACACTTGTTGGCCCGTGTTCGTGATCCCCCTCAATCTTCCCCCCAGCGTCATGTTCGATCCGAGGAACGTGTTCTTGACGTTGATAATACCTGGACACCCGGGCAACAATATGGGTGTGTTCATGCAGCCAGTGTGGGATGAATTGCAACGTGCTTGGGAAGAGGGGGTACTGACGTACGACTGAGCTACAAAGACGAACTTCACAATGCATGTGTGATGAGAAAGGAGGACGTCTCCAAGCCATCTCAAGGACATGTACCACGAGGCGCATCTCCAGGCCGTCATCACCTACTACGCCGATGTGAAACGCGAGGTGGTGAGGAAGGAGGACGTCAGGGAGTTGCTACTGGAGAGGGAGACCGACCTCACCGAGGAGCAGTACATGCAGGTAATTAATTAAGTACGAATGTTATGATTCCTCTTTGAGGAGCAGTACATTCAATTCATCGCCTGGAATATCAAATACTTGAATGCCATGCAGGTGTGTCCAACCTGGTGCGATAAGTTCCCCGACTGCTGGCTTCAAATTGTGCGTGCGTGGCAAATGGACAAGGCGTACGCAGACCGCAAAGAAGATCGGAGAAAACGCCTGGAGCATCCTCGGGCAACACACCACCAAGGGAACAAGACGCTCCCTGAGTTCATGGAGGACTGGGTATGCTTCTGTTGATCCATTTATTATAGCTCTCAATTGTCACTATTTGTAAGTTCTAACCATGCTTCTGTTATCCTTGCAGAAGGAGTACCATCAGGGGCAGCAAATCAACGAGTTCACGGGGTTTGCCCTTTCTCGCAAGGGCAAAGCGTCAGCGCCGTCCACCGTCTACAACCCGAAGGATGGGCCCGACGTCTATGGCAGCATCAACGTCTACAACAACCTCGCCAAGTACGTTGAGGCGGGTGTCACACTGCATGGGCCGACGTTTGACCCCACCACGGCCCCCCTAGACACGCGGCTCGTGATGAAGACAGGAGGAGGGAAGCAGCACGGCCGGTACGCTATTGCCAACGCCGCCATCGACTCGTCCTCTGTTTCGACACTGAGCCAGATCCGAAAAGAAGACGCGGAAAGTGGCGGGTCGGAAATCCCCATAGCGCCTCGGAGGCCGAGCAGCGCGCAGATGATGATGTCACTCCAGGTAAGTGCAGTTTCATTCGTCGTTCACTCGTTTCACACATGATGTACCTTGCCTTCACATACAATCAACCTTGCGGGTGTAATATTGCAGGCCACGGTCGAACAGCTGCAGGCCAGCCAGGCGGCCCAGTCAGCGAGGCATGAGGAGATGATAAGGCAGCAGGAGGTGCTGCGTCAGCAGCAAGAGGCGGCCTATCAGTAGCAGATGGCGGCAATGTCGCAGCACTACCAGCGTTCGATAGCGCAGTTGACCGGCTACATCCGTTCCCAGATCCCAGGAACGGAAGAACCTCCTGCCTCGATCTTCGCTCCACCACCAGTTCCAGTTCCACTTCTAGTGTCTTTTCCTGTACACATTTCATCGGTGAGTATATTGCATGTTGCTTTAGCTTGTGCGGCCATCCTGCAGGTACTAATTACATCACTTGGCCTTTGTGCAGGCACAGTCGGCGGGTTCGAACCCAACTCCAGGTGCCAGCCCTCCACTGGGTCCTTCTCCACCGCAGGGCAGTCCGACTTACCCGACCTACCCCGCCACCTACCCCACGCAGCAGTACCTGTGGCCTCCTCCAGCGTCGCAGCACGGGTACTCCTCGTGGCCACAGGGGCCGACGGAGCAGGGGCACTCCGGGCCGGCAAGCGTCCCAGCGCCACAGTACAGATGGAACTACGATACGTCTGCGCAGTCGGGTTGGGCTCCGTGGGAGCAAGGTGGGGGATCTGGGACACCTGATGACGACGCTGCTAGCTAGATAGCCTTACTTCTCGCATTTGGACCTTTATCTATGGGATTGTTGCACATTGGCCATGTATGGACTCTTATGGCCATGGTATGTGTATTGTGGACTTGTATCGATGGATTTGAGCACGATCATGTGTCGATTAATGTTGAAACTGAATTTCATGCTGAATTGTGGTTTATATGTGATGAAATGTTTATTATGTGATATATATGTGCTAAAATGACGAATGAACGAAAGGAAACAGCAAAAAAAAAGTGAAAAAAATTTTCCCAGCTTTGCCGACGGCTAGCCGTCGGCAAAGCTGGTTCATTTCTCCAGCACGGCCCAGCTTTGCCGACGGCTAGGCCCGGCCGTCGGCAAATTTACCAAGTGTTTGCCGACGGCCGGCCGTCGGCAAAGAAAGTCGTCAATTTTTTTTAAAAAAAACAAAAAAAATGCACTTTGCCGACGGCCGGCCGCGTCAGCCGTCGGCAAAGACCGCCGTTAGTGGGACGGCGCAGCCGCTGACGTGGCTCCTTCGCCGACGGGTGGTGCGGCCGTCGGCAAAGCTTTGCCGACGGCCGGACAGGTGGCCCTCGGTGAAGAAGTCTTTGCTGACCAATTCTTTGCCGACGGTCCTTTGCCGATGGCCGACGTGTCAGGCCGTCGGCAAAGCCTTCGCCGATGGTAAAGTCGTCTTTGCCGACGGCTTGAGGCCGTCAGCAAAGAAGGCGAGTCCGGTAGTGTAAATTACCACAATTGAACCAATCATAAATAGAGAAATAGAACACAGCTTCCTAGAGTTCGTATTAATACATCTAGCAGTGAGCAATAAAACAAGCAAAGATATGGATTTATTACAGAAAGGCCAAAGCCAGGAATCTTCTGTAGCTAAACTAGTGCAGCCAAGGTAATCAAAAGGGTACACTTACACTAGAAAAGAAAACCACATCATTTGTGTCACCCGCAAGTTGCCACTACTTAAAAGCCATGCATGACTAACACAAATCGAATGTTAAATCCCCAGCAATTTCCAGTCAAGATGTGGAATCCCTGATCATCACAACTCAATTCTTGCTTAATCCCCTAATGCTTGTCTGCAATTAGTTATATGGCATAATGGCTGTCACCCGGCTGATGCACTACAAACTCCCTAACTTCACTAACAAGATGCTAACAAACCTCCAACAATTAAATAACCTGATCGGTCATAGTCACTAGTGGACCCTGACCTCTTCTTCTTCCTAGTGTGTTGCTTGCCAATGAAGATGTCTGCAACACTTCCACTCTCCTCTTGGAACAGCTTGTTCTCGAGCTGGATGACAGATAAGTGGACTTGAACTCCTCCAGCGCGGCTCCTAAGTGGAATCGGTAGGGCACTTAAATATTGTTGTAGAATTTTGAAACAAAGTTGATGTGCCAACTCGTCAAGTTGTCTGTTGCTAAAGGAATCATGGATGACCAGCCCCAACCCATCTTTTCCCACAAAATTAATGAGTAGCAACAAACAATTTTTGTCACCAAAATCAAATTCCTGCTGCTCCCATCCTAGGTGCCATGGTTTCTGGATGTTGAATCCAGTCAAGTTTCAATTGTCAGTAACTAGTGGAGAGGTGCGTCATGTATACTATCTTTAAGGTCTTGTTTCAATGCCCATGTATCCATCTCAATCTATGTTGGATGCCAGGGTCCACGGGGGACGGTCATACACCACTTCAAATGGAGTTGCACAGAGAGTTGTCTGGAATGACAAGTTGTAGCAGAACTCGGCCTACGGCTGCCACCACAACCAACTTCGTGGTATATCACCGATTAGATGCGGAAAATGTGGTTGGTGACCTCTGCAAGCTATTGGTTTGTGGATGGAACACAAAGCTAAGGAGGAACATGACGTCATACAGATAGAAGAGCTTGCTCTAGAAGGAGTTTGTAAAGACTGTGTCCCTGTCACTAATGATGGAGCATGGGATCCTATATATGGAGTCGTGCCATATGGTCGAAAAAGGCATGGGTGACCGATGTCGTGCTGTTGGTGTGGCTGAGGGCAATAAAGTACACATGCTTAGAGAAACGGTCGACCATGGTCAAGACCGCCTTGCTGCCCACATGGGAAAGTATTTAATGAAGTCCATCGCAATGTCAGCTTACAAGGAGTGGCGTATGTCCGATGGCTGCTGCAGGCCTATGGGATGTAGGCTATAAAAACAAGGAACAAATGCGGTGAAGTGTCTTCTACAACTACATCCCCTCTTGGCCAGCACCTTGGGCCGTGGTAAGTAGCTGAGGCAAGATCTAGAGGAGTGCAGGACAAAGGTGTGGCTAATGAATGCAGCTTGATAAACAAGTGGGTAAATATATATACCAGAACCAGAAATAAATCCAAATCCATACAATCATTGGTGAACTAGAAATTGAAACACATAGTTTGTCAGAACCACAGCTTGCCGTTACTGCTTAAGAAGCACGCATAATGAACCCAGATTAAGTGTCTGTTTGGTTTCCATGAATAAAAATAAAGTGGACTAAAATATTTTAGTCACTTTTAGTTCACCTTGAAGAACTAATGGAACTAAAATGTTTTAGTTTTATTTTAGTCCTTTTGTTTGGCTCTTTAGTCCTAAAGTGACTAAAGTTTAATCCATTTTAGTTTTAGTCATAGGAACTAAATAGGCCCTAAATCTGTCCCGTAATGCATTCACACCTATTTCGACCCCATGATGTAAGCAAGTATGCCAGAGTTTAATGTAAACTGTATTCTATGTTGCCTAGAGTTTCCGATTCAACGATCACACCAACATTGCATTCAATAGAATTGCATGATCAAACTCAAGCATACAACACTCAGACAAGAAATGAATGACGTACTAATAGGAACTTTTGCTAGCATGCTCCTGGCAGGTGCACTGAAGGTGTACAGATGACAATGTAGGAGGACATTTAGCAAACAACAATTAAAAAGTAATCTATGAGTAAAACGAATTCAATAATAGCGAAGCCGCTGCTTCATGGATCATCTGTCGCACACAATGAGGGGAAAACAGAAAAGGTCTTGCATTTCAGACGACATTACATTATGCAATGCAATAGTGCACGTACGCTGGTGGAGGGAATTACCTTGGGATAGCCTGCATTCGGCGACCTGGGCATCATGCTCGTCCATCTGTATCTCGAAGAAATTGCAGATCTTGGTCTGGTTCAGTGGGAAACCTAAAGATCCCCAAGAAACGAAAAAAGAGGAAAAGCAATCAGATACGATACGATAGCACAACACGGCAGCCAGAGCAAGGAAGACGATGAAGAAAATGGCGAGATGGACGGCCGGAAAGACGCACTCTTGGGTTCCTTGGCCGGCGGAGCGCAGACGGGGCAGAACCAGGAGCCGATGGGGACCTGGGGAACGATGGGGCGGAGGCGGAGGCAGAAGGCGTGGTAGCCGCGGTCGCAGCGGTCGCAGAGGATCATCAGGTCGTCGTCACGCTCGCCGGAGCCGCAGGTCTCGCAGCGGAGGTCCTGGTAGTAGGTGTACACCCGCGCGCGGGCGACGGGCGGCGGCGCGTCGACGGCGGGCGCGCGGCGCATGACGTCGTCCATGGAGCAGTAGCTGCGCGGCGGCAGTGGCTCCCAGTCCACGGGTGGTTCCACTGTAGACGCCGCCATGCGCGAGCGGCGCATGACGTCGTCCATCGAGGAGTAGCATCGCGGTGTCAGGGGCTCCCAGTCCAGAGGGGGTTCTAGTGCAGACGCCGCCGTGCGCTTGCGCGCGAGCTGCGGCGAGCTCGGCAATGACGACGGCGCGGCACGGTCCATGGCCGCGGGCAGGAGTCTAGGAGAGGCGCGTGGAGGACCCAGCAGGTGCGTGAGGTGAGTCGCGGTCTCTCCTCGCCTCGGTGGGGGAGAGAGCCTGACGAGATGGAGACGAAAAGAGGACAGAGCAGAACGGTGGACTTGCTCGCTTTGGCCTGGTAGCTTTGTGTAGGGGAAGGGACGAGGGCCACCAGAGGGCTGTGCCGCATCGCGTGTGGCGCAGTGGGCAGCTACAGCCTACAGCCAGTCTGTCACTCTCGTCTCCAGGTGTGAGTGTGTGACAGCCGCAGCGGCCGAGCGAGGAGACCGTTGCCATTGCTGAACTCCCGTGTCGTTTCACTCTAGGCCTTGCTCGCCACACCACACCGCCGCCTTTTTTTTTCTCTCGCTTTCATTTCCTTTTTTTTGTTTGTCGTGTTTTTCTTTCTATATATAATTTCTTTTTCATAATTGCAACAGCATCTTTAGTCGAGATATGTTAAACTATTGGGAAAAAGTTACCATTTTCTATATGGCATGGTTTTCAAACTTGGTTTTTTTTGGGTAATTATTACTTTTTAGGGATTCTGGGTAGTAGAGCAATGCACCATGCATGGTTTAACTGAAATATGTATATTACACATGATTTACAAAATTTCTTTCAATTGATTTTTAGAAAAAGAATTGACATGAACTAACAAAATCTTTCAGCATTTATTGCTCCAAGATTCTAAGAGAGAAGGAGTCAATGATTTTCTATCCCAGCATTCACTGTTTAGATGGGATAGAAAAGAAGCATTTTCATTCAAACACTAAAATATCAATAAAAATTGGCAGGTGCTTATATATTTTTGTGGAATTCTGAAAAGAAATTAATGTGCCAACTCATCTATTTTGACTGTTGCTAAGAAAAAACCGTGGATATGACCAACCCCAAGCCCAGCTTTTGCCACAAAATTAATGAGTAGCAACAATCATTTGTTGTCACCTAAATTAAATGCCCTCCTCTACCATAGGAGCCCATGGTGTTTCAATTTTGAATCTAGTCAAGTTTCAATTGTCAGTCACAAGTGGAGAGGTGCATACTATATGTAAGGCCCTGTTTTGATTTCCATGTATGTACCTCAATAATACTTGTGTGTTGGGCACACCCGCAGGCTAGGCCTGATGGGTAGGTACAATGGCTAGGGCTGCGATTAAAGGCCCGCGCGCTCACCTGCTAATAAGATAGGTGGCGGCCGTGTGGCTACTGCAGTCCCTAGGGTTCGCATCCGCGGCTTGAGGCCTTGCTCCGCGCAGAGTGGTGCCCGACCACAACCAGCACTAGATGGTTGTGGGGGAGCAAGGGAAGCCGCTGTATTTTGGCAGGCCCTCCGGTGATAGGGGCGTCTCCCTCAACTCCGCATGCTCAGTGCTTGATCATATCCAAATCCGAGTGTCTTGGCCCGTGTGCATGCACACCAGCTAGGCCTAGCAGCAGCCGTGTGACTGGGTAGATGAGGTTGTGGCTAAAACCGCACGTGCCTCCCGGATCTGAGTGCCTCAGACCCCATGCATAGATGCAGGTTAGGCCAGGCGGTGGAACGGTGGTCGGGGCCATGGTCAGAGGCCATTGCACGCCCGTGCTCCCCTGCCACTACTACAAAAATCTTAACCGAGGCGGGCATTTTGGCTTTTTCGAGGCGGGTAGGCCAACCAACTCGAATCAAAGGTCACCGTATAAGGAAACCACCTTGGTTAATACCCTAACTAGCCTGCCTCCATTGACTGATGCGGTTAAGGAAGTAGGACATGCGTGTGATGACCATCTTCATGTAATCTAGACCGATAGCCTTGATCATAATTGGAAGAAACACCATGAGCATGACATGGCAGTCATGGGAGTTGAAGTTGGTCAGTGTGAGTTCTTTCATCAAGACTAGGCTCTTGATGTTGGAAGATAATCGAATCGACACCTTGATATCCCTAAGCCATTGGCACACAACCCTCCACTCATCCCTCGTTAGGTTGTAGCTAGTGTTGGACCAATTATGGTGAGCCTTTAGAATCAACATCTATAGGTTAAAATGCAGCACCGACCAATTCTTCAAACAATTGCGACTATCCTTGCAGAGGGGATCAATTGCCTCCTACTTCATCTCTCTAAAATTTTCTAGCCACTTCAAATTCCCAAATAGAATGTCATCATGGTCGAGATGGTTAGTAAGATCCTCAAAATGCTTTGCATCCTCGGGCAGCAACACATCAGCCGACTCACCATCCCCACCACCATCATCGTGTACCTTGTCTTGGAGTAGATCATTCATCGTTATGTAGTTGCAATTCGCATTGTTGTTGCTGGCTACTATTGCTGATGTTGATAATGAGGGTTGTTGTCCTCTGTCATTCATTCCAACCATCGATGTTGTCAACAAGTTTTCTCCAGATGCACCAGCGGCACTCGGATCTATTTTGTCATGATGCTTCCAAATAATGTACTCCAGATCCATGACGAAACCGTACCATATCAAGTGAGATTGCACCATGTTATCTTCCTTAGGCAAGCATATTCTTGTAGCCATTGCACAGACAAATCAGGCGCTCCCAACCCATTCCCCATCCATGACCACGATAATGCACACGACAGTGACCACGACGAGGGATCCAAGAAAGACTAATCTAGCCTCGATGTCTTGTACATCCATTCCCTATCCATGACCACAACAATGTACACATAGCAATACAGTCATATAAGTAGAGCGGTATAAGAAAAATGCATCAGAGTAGCTCTAGATCTTGTTTTTACTCTCCTCTGTTTAGATTTAGATCTACAACTAGGGAAAAAGCACCTAAATCATGGAAAGAGAGGAGATTGAGGGTAGGAGAGTAAGAATCATCCTAAGTATGATGGCCCTCTTAGATAAATCCAAGGTCAAAACTTCTCCCTCTAGGAAATGGCCAATTTTTGAGGTTTTGGAGCTCAAAACCCAAAAAAATTGAGAAGTCATGGGGAAGAAGGGTGGGTGTCACTGTATTTACGTCCCAGACTTAACAAAGGTGGGTAGCATAAAGAAAATTGCCTCAATTAATGCGATGTTAAGTCAACTGCCTCGGTTAATGTCTTAACCAGGGCAGTCACTTTACACGGTCTGGCTTGGTTAACCTATTAACTAAGGCGGTTTCTGTGCCTACAGCCCAGACCTGGTTGGCCTTGATTAACCGAGGTGGGACGCAGACCAATCACATCAGAGGGTTATTTCAAAATGCCTCCTAAAAGTTTTTTCTAGTAGTGTGTGCTTGTTGGCTAGGCAAGGGGAGGGCCAAGTGGATGGGGCTGCGTCCAAAGCCACATACACTCATGCATACCTAGGTCACACTACTACAAATTTTTTTGTGAGGTGTTTTGGAATTATTTTCGGAGGCCGCCAACACTAGAAATCAGCTTGGTTAATGCCTCGATTAACTCCGCTCTGCCCCAACTCCCTCAGGGACACTAGTGCCGTCGCGCCCCCTCCACTCCTACTAGCGCTCACTCCCTCTCCCTCGCCCTTCTCCCGAGCAAGCAGTGCACTTCCTCCCTGCCTCCATGGCCACCATCTCCCTCCCTGTCTCTCCCCCCTCTCTCTCTTTAGCATTGGGCGGCGCTAGAGATCTAGGCAGGTGGTCTAGGCTCCAGTGTGGCCGAGGCCAGATCAAGCGCCGCAGTTGCCGGATCTGGTGGCGGCAAGGCTAGATTCATCGCTAGGGAGATCCGACGAGGAATCCATCGATGAAAGTGTGAGTCAATGCAACACTTCCATTGATCGCTCTCTCTCAATCTTGGAACTGCATACATATGCTCATTCATGCCCTTGCTCCAGGTCCGACAGTGGTGGGATGCTCCGGCGACACGTGCCTGGGCCTAGGTGGCCAGAAACGGCAGTGGGTAAGTAGATCCAGATGGGCTCACCGGTGGTGGCGCGTGGATAGGAGGGAGGTGGCGGCGAAACCTGCCGTCCTGGCGGCAGTAGCCCAGATCCAGGCCCAGCTAGGGCTGGGTATGAGTTTTTTTCCTTTTTTGTTTTGTTATTTGATAAACCGAGGCAGGCAGCCAACCGCCTCAGAAAATTGGCTATTTACCGTGACCTTTGCAACCGCCTCGGTTAAGCGTTTTTGCCCGCCTCGGTACATATTATTTTAGTAGTGTCTATGCTCATGTGTGTTGATCGGCTAGTGGCCTAAGCATCAGTGGGCAGTCCTAGCAACATTGTAGTATGGTTGAGTATATATGGGGACATGTATTCAATTCACACTCTGTCATCTCGTCTTGGTAATATAATGCGAACAAATATTTTTGTAACTTCAGCTCAATATGTTGACTGGACACCTATTAAATAGCGAAAAACATTTCTGTTTAGTTATGTGCCGTGGATCCGTTCATCTACTAATACTGGAGAAAATATGTAAATCAGTATCCAAAAGGATAAGAAATAGGCATGCCCATTGAGAGGCATGCAGAGGAAATTTACACCAAGGGTATGCATGAGAAATTCTACAACAAGCTCTATGAAGCTGGTGGTTATGCTTGTAGAGAGGTCAATAAACAATGAGGTTTTATACGTGGTGCAAACCAAAGAGTTATCGGTGTACAAGGTATGGTTGACCAGGCTGGAAAAGATAAGCTACAGTTGTGCACTATACGAGCATGAGAAAGTAGGGTTACCCTGCAGGCATTGCTTCAAGGAAAATACATAACCAATGTTCAAATACAATGTTAGCACTACATTCGTAATTATACTATCTGGATGAGTCTAAACGCACGTAACCGTGACTTTCCATAGGTACTCGTTCAGTTATCTAACGGGCCAAGCCCAAGGCCCAGGAGGGCAACAGACCAGGGGCAAGGCGCCCCCTGCCCGCACGCCGCTGCCATGGGCCCGCGCGCCGCCGCTGCCGTGTGCCATCGCCGTGTTTGTGGCAAGTTAGGGATTAGGTAGCTTAGAGGCTAACAAATCTACAGGCTATAAATACAAGGGGAATTGTAACCGTTCAATTAAAAAAGGAATTAGGGTCAAATCCCTTTTACCCCAGCTCTCCATCTCTCTAGCTCTCTCTCCGTCCCTTAACCCTAGCCGCAACCACCTCCATGCCCTACCGCACGCGCTCCGCCTCTCCACGCCGTCGTCAGGCCGCAGCTTCGCCGCCGATCACCATCTACTACGCCGAAAATACCGCCCACTGGGGGCCCTGTATCACACCCGTGACAAGTTAGATAGAACAAAAATACCAAAAGGGAACATCAAAGCTAAGATGGAGAAAAAGATGCAGGATCGTAGGCTGTAACATTGACAAAATCAATAGGAGCAGAACTGTCATCCCAAATAAATGACATAAAAAAAGAGTTCTATGATGAAAGCACTTGCTCTGGCCCAGTCGCAAGGGGAGATTGATGACAATGAATATGCTGATGCCATACGAGCAATAGTGAACAATGTGAGGCCAACAAGTTCCGTGGAAACAGATTCCTACAACAATTCCGTGTTAGGGCCTGTTTGGTTATTAGAGACTAGGGACTAAGGACTATGTTGGGACTAATTTGTAGTCCCTAAAGATGTTTGGTTTAAGGGACTAATCGGTGGCACAAAGACCATGATACCCCTGTTCAATGCCCAAATCAGCTGGGTCTGTACCCTCCTGTGCTGTGCATTGCTTTTTCCCTTGTTCTGCACCCATCTCCGCCCCAACGGCGCCGTCGTCCTCGCCTCCCCCTTCCCAGCGCCGGACGGCCCAGCTATCAGCCCCCACGCCATACATCCTCCACTCCTGCACCGGCTCCGCGCCCGCACTGGCACGGCTCTGCACCACCACCGAGCGACGCCCCATGACCCACCGCTGAGCGCGCTCCTCGTCGGGGACGGCACACAGCGCTGTGCAGGGGAGCGCCTCTCCTCGCCAGGTGGAGGAGCTCGCCGGGGAGCGCCTCACCTCGTCGGGGAAGGAGCCCGCCGGGAATGGCCCATACGGTTCACCGGAGAGAAGCAGAGAGAAGAGAGAATGCAGCTCGCGCAGGAACTTCTTGATCTTGCGCCGCTCCTCCACCGCGAGCAGGTACTCGCTGCAGCGGCGGCATGCAACTTCGCCGTCTCGGTGGTGAAGACGTCATTGTGGCGCCCGTGGCTGCCGCCGAGGCGGTGTCCGTCGACGAGTCGCCAGCAGAGACAAAGACCGAGATAGAGGTTTAGATCCATCCGTCTGCTGCTCCGCACCGCGTCATCAGCGGCCATCTGGCAGGCGGCGAGCACCAGGCCTGTGCGGACGTCGTTGACATGGTCGAACAGCCCGCGGTTGGTCACGGTGGCGGCAGCCTCGGCTTCGGGGCGCGGCGACTTCGAGGTCCGCCGCATCCTACGCAGTGGGTGCGGCCCACACAGCGAGCGCGGGTGGCCGAAGAAGGGCTACGGGGAGCTGAGCGGCCTCCCGAATGCGCAGAAGGTCTCGAGCTGGGACCCGGCGACCTCGGCACCGGGGAACTCGCGAACGAACTAGCCCACCATGATGGCAGGTGACGCATTGACGACGATCCTCCGCGCCTTGCCACGGCCGCGGAACACGGCCCAGGTGCTGGCGCGCACCCTCCGCGCCTCTCCGCAGCCACAGGCCATGGCCTCGACGTCGCGCATGCGGAGGCCCGCGAACATGACGAACGCCAGTGCGCAGAGGAGGAATGGTGCGATGAGGAGGAGCACCAGCGCGCGGACACCAGCATGTAGAGCACGAGCAGGAGCGGTGCGACGAGGAGGAGCGCCAACGCCGAAGGCAGGAGCCGGCCCTAGAGGCAGGAGCGGCGTGCCAGAGGAGGAGCTCGCCAGGCGGAGAATCTCGCCGGTGGAGGATCTCGGCGTCGCCTGGCTTGCATCGCAGGAGAGATGTAGAGAGAGGAGAGAGAAGGACTCCGTGGGGAGAGGGGCAGGCAGAGTCCAACAGGGCAACTACTCCCAATTAGTAACTCAATAGAGGCTAATGGACTAGGGATTAATAGTCCCTCTTTTAATCACTATGTTTGGTAATTTAGGCACTAACTGGGACTAAAATTTAGTCCCTAGTCCCTAGTTCTATGGAACCAAACAAGCCCTTAAAACAGTTGAGTCATTGCTAACTTCTTGCCCACCAACACCAAGCAGATGTGGTAGACCTCAGGACACCTCTCTGAATTCTTGGAAACGTCAAGAAAATGATAAGTCATAATCTATAAATGTCAAGAAGCAAAAAAAGTCAGTGGAGTTACGGACAGTGGAGGACTCAAAGTGACAAAGACAAGAAAACTAGCTGACTTGCTGCATGTAACATGATAATGTGCTGTAAACAAAATAGCTACCGAGAGGGTCCCTGGCCTAGTATCCCTTTTTTTTTTAAGCTACCAGTATTGAGAATCATGAATCAGTATTAGTTATAAACTTCATGTCGTAATTTGGCGAAGGTACTGTCAATTTCATAATGTTTAGAATTTGCTCACTGATCTATTATTTCATAGTATACTTGTATTAATTTCATCTTCTGGACTAAGCAGTGGATTGTCACCATTGTTTTGCATTTGGTGTAAGGTACTATCTATGTTGCTCACTCATAAAAAAACATCCTTTTGCATTTGGTGAAGGTATTATCAATGTCATTGTGTCTAGAATGTGCACACTGAGCTCCAATAATTTCAGTTGCAATACTGCTAAAACTGAAAAAAATGGTTATGCAATGGCAAATGGTTGCCTACTGTACATATGACAATTGTGGTTATGAAACAGAAACTTTTGATTAGTGCTACATCTTAAACTACGGACATGCAAAAGCAAAGGTGACGTTGACTACCGGATTGTATATGGTCAACATTGTTGGAAGAATGGACAAACATTGACATGCATAGACCGACAGAAGAGAACATTGCTCCACAATCTAAAGAAACCATTCAAGACTAACAGATTTTACTTGTAACAAAAGTACATCAACATCGAGCCAGGGTATTTCATAGGTATAATGACCGAAGATCACAAACATTCACATATTGCCACATAGCACAACAGGACTCCACTTCATAATTAAAATAATACTGTTGTTTCAGTCCACATCGCTCTCCTGACACCCCCTAGCTGCATAGCATTAACTTGATTCAGGTCTCCTTGCCATCGTACTTCTTCTTAAAAACATCTAGCTTAACCATGTTGCGCACTGATTGAAGGAGCAGTTGAGCAACATGCTTCCTGTACTCTAGCACCGTCTTCTGTGCATAGATATTGAGGAAAGAAGAAAGAAATGAGAGCAAAAATGAGCAATCATATTTACAGACAAAATAGGAGTTGTAATAAGAAAACTTTAGAATGGCAAAACATACTTTCTCAAGAAAGTCACAAAAAAACATACTTTCTCAAGGAATGAAGCCTCACATTGCCGTTCCATGCGTCCATATAATCCATTATGTACATACCACAATCAATCCTTTTAAAAAAAGGAATAATGAAAAATGTGAACATGGAATCATTAGGAGATAATAATGAGGAGGGATGTGCTAAATTGTAAACATACAAATTCTTTTGTTTAGGGTATTTTGAAGGGAAGTTCCATTCAAAATGAGATACATCAACTTTGAGGAACCCATGTGTTCATTGTTGTTGCTGCAAAATTCAAAATCTGAAAAACAACGACACAAATAAGAAATACACATAAAAGAAATAATCAACATCTACTTCAACAACTAGAAAATGAATGCGCAACATGTACAAGAGACATACATAATACAAACACATGGTGAGAATAGATTTTTAGAATCCTCTTGATGGTTATTTTTTCAGCTAGCTAGCTAAATTATATGGACATCATTTGTCAACACATGTGTTACAATTGATACAAGAAAGCCACTTACCAAGTTCTCAGCACGCTTCAAACATGTGGACCGCTTGGAGGTACTCAAGGAGTTGAAAAAGGCAATTTGGCTCATAGACATACTAACATATAGAAGCACCCAGTGGTTCTCAAATACTACTGGAAAGAACATCTGCATAGTATGGTGATGATTTTTTTTTTTAAAAAAAATAGGATGGCACCATTGAAAGATTGCAAATGAGTGTCGTTGCTTCCCTAATCGTATTCCATTGGAACCAATAATGTACATACAACTCACGTACCAAATCCATCTTTATGAAAGGAATTTTTTTGTTTATCTTGGTGTAAATTTTCTTGCAACTCTCCTCGTGATTGAAACAATCTAGATCAGCACTCAGGTAGCTCTGTGCAGCACACGAAAAAATGAGGGTAGAAAAGGAAAACGAGAATTACTAGATTTCAGTTTAAAATGGAATGTCACAGGTTTTGTATCGTTACCATTACCAGTTGGGAGAAAGCAAATTTTCTATATGTTGTTTTTCCCTCTTCAAAGAATTGAAGCTCATCATAATTGAATAAGTTACTCCACAAGTCCATTACACTATTGCCAACCAATCCTCTTGCCTTGAAGGAGTCATAAAACTCATCATACGTAACGTAGAGGCCACATATCTCAATTAAGGATGGCCTTGTACACATTAAAAGCAATATAAGTACCACAACTGAAGTAAAATAAAGATAGAACCTATAAGAAAAACCTAGTAGAACGAGGATGAATAAATTGTTAAAACTAAAGAAGCTTGTTTCAGCATAGTTGATAAGTACCACTGCAACAAGATAATAAAGATATGCCAACACCTACTTGAAAACAAATGAATGAAGTAGAGCTGCTTTTTATTATTTAAAAAATTATAAGACTATAGAGGTGGCTAACAAGCAAATCTTGTTGATCACCTAATGCAATAGGTATGAATGAAGAATGGAAATAAAATAAGGGAAGAGCTAGTTTCAACACATGAATAAAACATTGGGAACAACTGAGAAAGCCTAATGCAACATAACTGAAAACCATAGAACAGGGCATAAGCGTATGGGAGTAGGGAGGGAGTGCACTCACGGCTGACTTTTACCCTTTATAATGAATCCCTTACGAAAAGCCCTTTTAGCCAAAAACTTGTTCCACAATTCTATTGAATCATCATCAGCCTTGAGATTTTTTTCATTTGGCCCAGGGCCACATTGATTTCTTTTCCTCTTCTTTCCATTCCTTTTCTCGATTGTCCTTGAGCCTGTTTCCCTTTCGTTGGAAGACTCAATAATAGTGGTGTCCACTAGACAGAAAAAGGGAAAACCAAGTGTGTCAAACAAAGAAGCCAAATTTGAAAAATGTAAAATGATTTGGATAGAAAAATGAGAGTAACTACCGGTAGGCATAGGGATCCTTGATATGTCTTCACACACATTTTCAAATTCTGGTTCATTATGAATGAAATAGTTAAATGAAGTCCTTTTTTCAATTGTGCATGAGCCTGTTTCCCTTTCATTGGAAGCCTCAATAACGGTGGTGTCCACTAGACAGAAAAAGAAAAAACCAGGTGTGTCAAACAAAGAAGCCAAATTTCAAAATCATAAAATGAGATGGATGGAAAAATGAGAGTAACTACCAGTAGGCATAAGAATCCTTGATTTGTCTTGACGCACATCTTTGAACTCTGGTTCACCATGAATGAAATAGTTAACTGAAGTCCTTTTTTTGATTGGGCTTGAGCGTATCTCCCTTTTGTTGCAAGCCTTAATGGTGGTTTCCACTAGACAAAAAAAGAGAAAACCAGGTGTGTCAAACAAACAAGCCAAATTTCAAAAACATAAATTGAGATGGGTGGAAAAATTAAAGTTACCAGTAGGCATAGAGATCCTTGATATGTCTTCACACACATTTACGCACTCTGGTTCATCATGAATGACATAGTTAATTGAAGTCATTTTTTTTATTGTGCTTGAGCCTATTTCCCTTTCGTTGAAAGCCTCAATGGTGGTGTCCACTAGATAGAAAAAGAGAAAACCGGGTGTGTCAAACAAAGAAGCCAAATTTCAAAAACATAAAATGAGATGGACGGAAAAATGAGAGTAACTACCAGTAGGCGTACGGATCATTGTTTTGTCTCCACACACATCTTTGAACTCTGATTCATCTCAAACGAAATAGTTAATAGAAAGAACATATATACCGGAATCAGAAATAACCCACAATCCATACTACCATAGATGATCTAGAAAGTGAAAAGCAAAATTTGTCAGAACCGCAACTTGCCATTACTGCTTAAGAACCACGCATAACTAACCTAGATTAAATCTTTCCCATAATGCTTTCCTGCCTATTTCCTCTCTTGATGCCACATTTTAACCTACAATGCATGTATTCTATGTTGCATAGTGTTCCCAACTCCAGGGGTATATTTGCAGGCAATGCTGCAACGATCATCAAATCACGCAGTCAATATAATTGCATAATCAAACATACAACATACAGAGAAACACATGAATGACCTACTAACATGAACTTTTGCTAGCGTGGCTCTTAACATGCACCGAAGGTGTACAGATGACAATATATGTTGAGGACATTTAGACAAAGGGAGAAAAAAGTAATAGAATGCACAATAAGCACAACAACAATTGAAAAGCGAACTATGAGCAAAATGAATTCAACAATAGCGAAGGCGCTACTTCAGGGATCATCCAACTCAAGCAATCAGGAGAAAAGGTCTTGCCAGCCATTGAGACGGCATCAAAATGCAATGCAATGGTGCACACTGGTGCATGGAATTACCTTGGGAGAGCCTAGATTCGGCGGCCTGGTCGTCATCCTGATCATCCATCTGCTCATCCTGGTCATCCTTCTGCTCATCCTGCTCATCCATCTGGTTCAATGGGAAACCTAAAGATCCCCCAGAAAAAAAAAAGAGTAAAAGCAGTGAGATACGGTTGCACAACAAGGCAGCAGTGATGAAGATAGAAGAGATACGAGATGAGCGGGGGAGGGAAATGGCGAGATGGTGGCTGGCGGGAAAGACCCACTCTCGGGTTCCTTGGCCGGCGGTGGAGTGCAGACGGCGGCCTGGGCATCCTGCTCATCCTTGGTCTGGTTCAGTGGGAAACCAAAAGAACCCCCAGAAAAAAAAAAGAGGATAAATTGCCGCTGCTTCAGGGATCATCCAACGCAAGCAACCAGGGAAAAAGGTCTTGCATTCCTTTCAGACGACATCAAATTATGCAATGCAATGGTGCACGCAGGTGGGAGGAATTACCATGGGAGAGCCTAGTTTCGGCGGCCTGGGCAACCTCCTGCTCATCCTTCTTCTTATCTTGCTCATCCGTCTGGCTCAGTGGGAAACCTAAAGATCAAAGCAGTGAGATAAGATAGCACAAGGCAGGAACGAAAAGATAGAAAACATACGAGACGAGAGGAGGACGGAAATGACGAGATGGACATGGACGGCGGGAAAGACGCACTCTCAGGTTCCTTGGAAGGCGGAGCGCAGACGGGGCAGAACCAGGGGGCGATGGGGACCTGGGCGACGATGGGGCGGAGACAGAAAGTGTGGTGGCCGCGGTTGCAGCCGTCGCAGAGGAGCAGCTCTCCGTCGCGGTCGCCGGAGCCACAGGCCTCGCAGAGGAGATTCGCATAGTAGGTGTACTCCCGCACGACGCGCGTGCGGCCCATGACGTCGTCCATGGAGCAGTAGCGCCGCGGCGGCGGAGCGCAGACGGGGCAGAACCAGGGGCCTCTGGGGACCTGGGCGACGATGGGGCGGAGACAGAAGGTGTGGTGGCCGCGGTCGCAGCCGTCGCAGAGGAGCAGTTCGTCGTCGCTGTCGCTGGAGCCGCAGGTCTCGCAGAGGAGATTCGCGTAGTAGGCGTACTACCGCACGACGTAGCGCCATGGAGTTAGGAGGTCCCAGTCCACTGGGAGTGGGAGCTCCACTATAAACGCCGCCGTGGGCTTGCTCCCGGGCTGCGGCGAGCTCGGCGACAACGATGGCGCGGCACTGCCCATGGAGGCGGCTAGGAGAGGAGCGGTGGTGCCGGGTGCGTGCGTCATGCTGCGGTGCGGTCTCTTCTCCTCTCGGTGGGGGAGACAGCCTGACGAGATGGAGATGGAAAGAGGACACTGGAGAACGCGGCGTCGACCGTGCTGGACCGTGTAGGGTTAGCCGCGGTCAGATCGAGCTACCAGAGAGGCCTCCGAGCGTCGCGTGAGGTGCTGCGGGCAGTTGCAGCCAGTTGCAGCCAAACTCTCGTGTTTTTTCTCTCTAGGCCTCGCTCACCACACCACACCGCCAGCTTTTTTTTTCTCTCGGTTTCATTTCCTTTTTTTTTTGTTTTGTTTCTCGTGTTTTTCAGTTACTATTCAACAGTATCTTTTGTCGAGATATATTAAATTAAAGAATAAGAAGTTACCATTTTCTATTGCATGGTTTATAAACTCGGTTATTTTTTGCATATTACTCTCTAGGGATTGAGGTTAATCATGGTTGAATTGAAATCTGTATATTATATATGATGTAAAAAATTGTTTCAATTGATTTTTAGAAAAAGAATTGACGTGAATTAAAAAAATCTTTCTGCATTTACTTCTTATAGATTTTTAAGACAGAGGGAGTCTAGGATATTTCCTATTCACTGTGTAAATGGGATAGAAAAAGAAGGATTTTAATTCAATCTAAAATATGTATCAAAATTGGCAGGCCAACTCATCTAGTTTGTCATTTGCTAAGAAAAACCGTGCATACATGGGATAGAAGAAGAGGGATTTTAATTCACTCTAAAATGTGTATCAAAATTGGCAGGCCAACTCATCTAGTTTGTCATTTGCCAAGAAAAAAACCATGGATCTGACCAACCCCAAGCCGAACTTTTGGTACAAAATTAATTAGTAGCAACGATTAATTGAGTCACCGAAATCAAATGCACCCCGCTCCCATAGGAGGACGCCCATGCATGGTTTTTGAATTTTGGTTCCAGTCAACTTTCAATTGTTAGTGACCAGTGGACAATGCATACTACCTGTAAGGACTTGGTTTTTTTATGATCATGTATCCACCTCAATAATCCTTGTGTTGGGCACGCACGCCAGCTAGATAGGTGGTCGGGTGGCCCGGGCCATGGCAGGAGGCTGGTGCGCTCGTTGGCTATGTTTGGTGACGGCGTGAGGCCTTCCTGCTCCGCATGATGGTGTCCGGCCACAAGTAGGGCAGGATGTAGGCGGGGGAGTAGGGGTGGCCTGCTTTGTGTCAGCCTCGTCCACTACCGAAAACGTCATCTTTGCCGAGTGCCAAAATCTTTGCCGAGAGCCAAAACACAGGCACTCGGCGAAGAGGCTCTTTGCATAGTGTCAATAACAGCACTCGGCAAAGAAAAGCACTCGGCAAAAGGAATCTTTGCCGAGGGCCAGGCTCTCGGCAAAGAGGCGCACTCGGCAAAGTGGGGCCTGGACAAACGGCATCCGGTGCTGTCCCCTTTGCCGAGCGCCATGCCGTTAGGCACTCGGCGAAGGAGCCACCTTTGCCGAGTGTCAAGGTGGCCAGCAATCGGCAAAGGTTTTTTAATAAAATCCTTTGCCGAGTGCCATGTCGGCCAGCACTCGGCAAAGGCCTCTTTACCGAGTGCCGCCTAGGCCAGCACTCGGCAAAGGCCTCTTTGCCGAGTGCCGGCTCTGGCTCTCGGCAAAGAATAATTTTTTCTTTTTTTTCCCATTTTTTGTGGGGCCTTGATACAGTAAATACATCACAACTTCAAATACTGGGACAATTTTGACTTTTTTTGCTATATTTCTTCAATTACTTTTGTTTCTTTAAATTTTTTCGACAACTCAAAATTTGAACTGCAGGTACATGAAATAATAGAATTTGGTCATTCAA
>JALGXP010000808.1:0-22404 GCA_023333625.1 Bothriochloa decipiens
CGGAGGAGAAGGTAAAGCCCCTGTGTTATCGGCCTTCGTGTCGATGTGTCGTTGACGGCCTTCGTGCCTAGTTTGTTGATGTATGGCCTTCATGCCGTATAAGGTGCTTTTGTGTTTATTTTGGGCCAATGATGAAACAGCCTTCATATCCTATATTGTTTTATGGTTGTCATCAAAGCATGTGATACATCCATGCCCAAACAACACTCCAACATGTCAGAATGTGTTGTAGCCTTTGGGCTGGATGTGTCACATGCTTTATGGCTGCTATGAACCTATCAAGCTGACTGAGGCCAATTTCCTTTTTCTTGTGTATCTTTTTGGGCCCATGATGAAACCTACAAGCTAGCCTAAGGTGCATTTGTGCCTTCGTGCCGTATATGTGATGTTGGCCATCGAGCCGGCTTGTTTCTTGCAGGTTTTGGAAACCTTCCCGTGCAGGGGAGGTTCTGTCGAATTTTTTTACTAATAGTGTTGTGTTTCCTCTTTTGTAGAGTGGTGCCCCAGCTCGCCACTGCCCCGCTAGCCTCTCTCCACCGCCACCCAAGGTATAAATAACATCTCTTCCTCTCTCTATCTCTCTCTGTATATATATATTCACGTAACCGAGTTAGGCGTCTCCCGTCCGAAAGGGATACGCGGTCGTTGGTATACGGATCAGTGCATATCTGCGACGGTATCTCTTTTGGATTGTCCACGTTTTTTGGACAGCCCGAGGATGCGTAGATGGGTTAGCTTCCATGTGGCGCCCCCGATTGAGTCGGAGTTTCGGTAGCACCTCCCCGTTGTTCTCCGGATACACACCCTCCCTGTCGGGATGTGTATCGGAAGAACAGCGGGGAGGTGCTGCTGAATTTCCGTCTCGGACGGGAGCGAAGCATGGAAGCTAACCTCATCTACGCATCCTCAGGTGGGATTAGGACCTATCCTTCACCTATTAGATGGTAGGAACGCCTTGTAGATGCATATGCTGCTTTTATTACTCGCTTACATTGGCGCATGACAGAGGATGGCTGACCGTGAGTGGATGTACACGGCTTCGCAAATAAGAGCTATGAATTTGTTAGGGGGACGGATGAATTCCTGAAGCAAGCATTTGGCCCAGTTGCTAAAGGGTCGTGTCGGATGCCTTGTCCCTGCAGCAAGTGTAAGAACAAGAAAAAGAAAGACTTCACTCACATGTACAAAGATATTTGGACGAACGGATACGTTCCAAACTATACCCGCTAGATCTACCATGGTGAACGCCCTCGTATTACGGGGGAGGACGTGAGACATGACCTCCAGGAGTTTGATCAAGATGCCGGGATGGCAGAGTTCATGGCAGACATCACCGATGCGGGGTTGGTTCAGGAAATGGAGGTGGATGAAGAAGATCCAGAGGAGACCGCAGCCGCGTACTACACCATGATGGAGGCGGCAAAGTAGGCCCTTCACAAGAACACTTTGATCTCGCGTCTGGATGCCATTTCACGCCTAATAGCGTTGAAGTCTTCACTGGGCATTAGTCGAGAGGGTTTTGATCTCATGTTGGCGACTGTTGGCGAACTGCTTCCGAAGGTTCACGTCCTGCCGAAGAACACGTACGAGTCACAGAAGCTCCTTCGTGCACTCAAGATGCCGTATGACGTGATCCAATCTTGTAAGAACGGGTGCGTCCTGTTCAGGGGAGACCACGAGAACTTAAAGTACTGTCCAAAGTGCAAAGCCTCTAGGTACGTGGAGGTAGAAGGAAGTGATAGCATTAAGAAACAGTCTAAGATCCCAAAGATGGTCGTACGACACCTTCCTGTCGTACCGAGGCTGCAACGGCTGTACATGACAGAGGAGTCCGCGAAACAAATGACGTGGCACAAGAAGGGCAAATGATACAATGACAAGATGCAGCACCCAGCGGATGGTGATGCATGGAAGTACTTCGATCAGATGAATCCTGGCAAGGTTGCGGAGGCTCGGAATGTACGCGTAGCGCTGGCAACAGATGGGTTCAACCCGTTTGGAATGATGCCGGCCCCGTACACTTGTTGGCCCGTGTTCGTGATCCCCCTCAATCTTCCCCCCAGCGTCATGTTCGATCCGAGGAACGTGTTCTTGACGTTGATAATACCTGGACACCCGGGCAACAATATGGGTGTGTTCATGCAGCCAGTGTGGGATGAATTGCAACGTGCTTGGGAAGAGGGGGTACTGACGTACGACTGAGCTACAAAGACGAACTTCACAATGCATGTGTGATGAGAAAGGAGGACGTCTCCAAGCCATCTCAAGGACATGTACCACGAGGCGCATCTCCAGGCCGTCATCACCTACTACGCCGATGTGAAACGCGAGGTGGTGAGGAAGGAGGACGTCAGGGAGTTGCTACTGGAGAGGGAGACCGACCTCACCGAGGAGCAGTACATGCAGGTAATTAATTAAGTACGAATGTTATGATTCCTCTTTGAGGAGCAGTACATTCAATTCATCGCCTGGAATATCAAATACTTGAATGCCATGCAGGTGTGTCCAACCTGGTGCGATAAGTTCCCCGACTGCTGGCTTCAAATTGTGCGTGCGTGGCAAATGGACAAGGCGTACGCAGACCGCAAAGAAGATCGGAGAAAACGCCTGGAGCATCCTCGGGCAACACACCACCAAGGGAACAAGACGCTCCCTGAGTTCATGGAGGACTGGGTATGCTTCTGTTGATCCATTTATTATAGCTCTCAATTGTCACTATTTGTAAGTTCTAACCATGCTTCTGTTATCCTTGCAGAAGGAGTACCATCAGGGGCAGCAAATCAACGAGTTCACGGGGTTTGCCCTTTCTCGCAAGGGCAAAGCGTCAGCGCCGTCCACCGTCTACAACCCGAAGGATGGGCCCGACGTCTATGGCAGCATCAACGTCTACAACAACCTCGCCAAGTACGTTGAGGCGGGTGTCACACTGCATGGGCCGACGTTTGACCCCACCACGGCCCCCCTAGACACGCGGCTCGTGATGAAGACAGGAGGAGGGAAGCAGCACGGCCGGTACGCTATTGCCAACGCCGCCATCGACTCGTCCTCTGTTTCGACACTGAGCCAGATCCGAAAAGAAGACGCGGAAAGTGGCGGGTCGGAAATCCCCATAGCGCCTCGGAGGCCGAGCAGCGCGCAGATGATGATGTCACTCCAGGTAAGTGCAGTTTCATTCGTCGTTCACTCGTTTCACACATGATGTACCTTGCCTTCACATACAATCAACCTTGCGGGTGTAATATTGCAGGCCACGGTCGAACAGCTGCAGGCCAGCCAGGCGGCCCAGTCAGCGAGGCATGAGGAGATGATAAGGCAGCAGGAGGTGCTGCGTCAGCAGCAAGAGGCGGCCTATCAGTAGCAGATGGCGGCAATGTCGCAGCACTACCAGCGTTCGATAGCGCAGTTGACCGGCTACATCCGTTCCCAGATCCCAGGAACGGAAGAACCTCCTGCCTCGATCTTCGCTCCACCACCAGTTCCAGTTCCACTTCTAGTGTCTTTTCCTGTACACATTTCATCGGTGAGTATATTGCATGTTGCTTTAGCTTGTGCGGCCATCCTGCAGGTACTAATTACATCACTTGGCCTTTGTGCAGGCACAGTCGGCGGGTTCGAACCCAACTCCAGGTGCCAGCCCTCCACTGGGTCCTTCTCCACCGCAGGGCAGTCCGACTTACCCGACCTACCCCGCCACCTACCCCACGCAGCAGTACCTGTGGCCTCCTCCAGCGTCGCAGCACGGGTACTCCTCGTGGCCACAGGGGCCGACGGAGCAGGGGCACTCCGGGCCGGCAAGCGTCCCAGCGCCACAGTACAGATGGAACTACGATACGTCTGCGCAGTCGGGTTGGGCTCCGTGGGAGCAAGGTGGGGGATCTGGGACACCTGATGACGACGCTGCTAGCTAGATAGCCTTACTTCTCGCATTTGGACCTTTATCTATGGGATTGTTGCACATTGGCCATGTATGGACTCTTATGGCCATGGTATGTGTATTGTGGACTTGTATCGATGGATTTGAGCACGATCATGTGTCGATTAATGTTGAAACTGAATTTCATGCTGAATTGTGGTTTATATGTGATGAAATGTTTATTATGTGATATATATGTGCTAAAATGACGAATGAACGAAAGGAAACAGCAAAAAAAAGTGAAAAAAATTTTCCCAGCTTTGCCGACGGCTAGCCGTCGGCAAAGCTGGTTCATTTCTCCAGCACGGCCCAGCTTTGCCGACGGCTAGGCCCGGCCGTCGGCAAATTTACCAAGTGTTTGCCGACGGCCGGCCGTCGGCAAAGAAAGTCGTCAATTTTTTTTAAAAAAACAAAAAAAATGCACTTTGCCGACGGCCGGCCGCGTCAGCCGTCGGCAAAGACCGCCGTTAGTGGGACGGCGCAGCCGCTGACGTGGCTCCTTCGCCGACGGGTGGTGCGGCCGTCGGCAAAGCTTTGCCGACGGCCGGACAGGTGGCCCTCGGTGAAGAAGTCTTTGCTGACCAATTCTTTGCCGACGGTCCTTTGCCGATGGCCGACGTGTCAGGCCGTCGGCAAAGCCTTCGCCGATGGTAAAGTCGTCTTTGCCGACGGCTTGAGGCCGTCAGCAAAGAAGGCGAGTCCGGTAGTGTAAATTACCACAATTGAACCAATCATAAATAGAGAAATAGAACACAGCTTCCTAGAGTTCGTATTAATACATCTAGCAGTGAGCAATAAAACAAGCAAAGATATGGATTTATTACAGAAAGGCCAAAGCCAGGAATCTTCTGTAGCTAAACTAGTGCAGCCAAGGTAATCAAAAGGGTACACTTACACTAGAAAAGAAAACCACATCATTTGTGTCACCCGCAAGTTGCCACTACTTAAAAGCCATGCATGACTAACACAAATCGAATGTTAAATCCCCAGCAATTTCCAGTCAAGATGTGGAATCCCTGATCATCACAACTCAATTCTTGCTTAATCCCCTAATGCTTGTCTGCAATTAGTTATATGGCATAATGGCTGTCACCCGGCTGATGCACTACAAACTCCCTAACTTCACTAACAAGATGCTAACAAACCTCCAACAATTAAATAACCTGATCGGTCATAGTCACTAGTGGACCCTGACCTCTTCTTCTTCCTAGTGTGTTGCTTGCCAATGAAGATGTCTGCAACACTTCCACTCTCCTCTTGGAACAGCTTGTTCTCGAGCTGGATGACAGATAAGTGGACTTGAACTCCTCCAGCGCGGCTCCTAAGTGGAATCGGTAGGGCACTTAAATATTGTTGTAGAATTTTGAAACAAAGTTGATGTGCCAACTCGTCAAGTTGTCTGTTGCTAAAGGAATCATGGATGACCAGCCCCAACCCATCTTTTCCCACAAAATTAATGAGTAGCAACAAACAATTTTTGTCACCAAAATCAAATTCCTGCTGCTCCCATCCTAGGTGCCATGGTTTCTGGATGTTGAATCCAGTCAAGTTTCAATTGTCAGTAACTAGTGGAGAGGTGCGTCATGTATACTATCTTTAAGGTCTTGTTTCAATGCCCATGTATCCATCTCAATCTATGTTGGATGCCAGGGTCCACGGGGGACGGTCATACACCACTTCAAATGGAGTTGCACAGAGAGTTGTCTGGAATGACAAGTTGTAGCAGAACTCGGCCTACGGCTGCCACCACAACCAACTTCGTGGTATATCACCGATTAGATGCGGAAAATGTGGTTGGTGACCTCTGCAAGCTATTGGTTTGTGGATGGAACACAAAGCTAAGGAGGAACATGACGTCATACAGATAGAAGAGCTTGCTCTAGAAGGAGTTTGTAAAGACTGTGTCCCTGTCACTAATGATGGAGCATGGGATCCTATATATGGAGTCGTGCCATATGGTCGAAAAAGGCATGGGTGACCGATGTCGTGCTGTTGGTGTGGCTGAGGGCAATAAAGTACACATGCTTAGAGAAACGGTCGACCATGGTCAAGACCGCCTTGCTGCCCACATGGGAAAGTATTTAATGAAGTCCATCGCAATGTCAGCTTACAAGGAGTGGCGTATGTCCGATGGCTGCTGCAGGCCTATGGGATGTAGGCTATAAAAACAAGGAACAAATGCGGTGAAGTGTCTTCTACAACTACATCCCCTCTTGGCCAGCACCTTGGGCCGTGGTAAGTAGCTGAGGCAAGATCTAGAGGAGTGCAGGACAAAGGTGTGGCTAATGAATGCAGCTTGATAAACAAGTGGGTAAATATATATACCAGAACCAGAAATAAATCCAAATCCATACAATCATTGGTGAACTAGAAATTGAAACACATAGTTTGTCAGAACCACAGCTTGCCGTTACTGCTTAAGAAGCACGCATAATGAACCCAGATTAAGTGTCTGTTTGGTTTCCATGAATAAAAATAAAGTGGACTAAAATATTTTAGTCACTTTTAGTTCACCTTGAAGAACTAATGGAACTAAAATGTTTTAGTTTTATTTTAGTCCTTTTGTTTGGCTCTTTAGTCCTAAAGTGACTAAAGTTTAATCCATTTTAGTTTTAGTCATAGGAACTAAATAGGCCCTAAATCTGTCCCGTAATGCATTCACACCTATTTCGACCCCATGATGTAAGCAAGTATGCCAGAGTTTAATGTAAACTGTATTCTATGTTGCCTAGAGTTTCCGATTCAACGATCACACCAACATTGCATTCAATAGAATTGCATGATCAAACTCAAGCATACAACACTCAGACAAGAAATGAATGACGTACTAATAGGAACTTTTGCTAGCATGCTCCTGGCAGGTGCACTGAAGGTGTACAGATGACAATGTAGGAGGACATTTAGCAAACAACAATTAAAAAGTAATCTATGAGTAAAACGAATTCAATAATAGCGAAGCCGCTGCTTCATGGATCATCTGTCGCACACAATGAGGGGAAAACAGAAAAGGTCTTGCATTTCAGACGACATTACATTATGCAATGCAATAGTGCACGTACGCTGGTGGAGGGAATTACCTTGGGATAGCCTGCATTCGGCGACCTGGGCATCATGCTCGTCCATCTGTATCTCGAAGAAATTGCAGATCTTGGTCTGGTTCAGTGGGAAACCTAAAGATCCCCAAGAAACGAAAAAAGAGGAAAAGCAATCAGATACGATACGATAGCACAACACGGCAGCCAGAGCAAGGAAGACGATGAAGAAAATGGCGAGATGGACGGCCGGAAAGACGCACTCTTGGGTTCCTTGGCCGGCGGAGCGCAGACGGGGCAGAACCAGGAGCCGATGGGGACCTGGGGAACGATGGGGCGGAGGCGGAGGCAGAAGGCGTGGTAGCCGCGGTCGCAGCGGTCGCAGAGGATCATCAGGTCGTCGTCACGCTCGCCGGAGCCGCAGGTCTCGCAGCGGAGGTCCTGGTAGTAGGTGTACACCCGCGCGCGGGCGACGGGCGGCGGCGCGTCGACGGCGGGCGCGCGGCGCATGACGTCGTCCATGGAGCAGTAGCTGCGCGGCGGCAGTGGCTCCCAGTCCACGGGTGGTTCCACTGTAGACGCCGCCATGCGCGAGCGGCGCATGACGTCGTCCATCGAGGAGTAGCATCGCGGTGTCAGGGGCTCCCAGTCCAGAGGGGGTTCTAGTGCAGACGCCGCCGTGCGCTTGCGCGCGAGCTGCGGCGAGCTCGGCAATGACGACGGCGCGGCACGGTCCATGGCCGCGGGCAGGAGTCTAGGAGAGGCGCGTGGAGGACCCAGCAGGTGCGTGAGGTGAGTCGCGGTCTCTCCTCGCCTCGGTGGGGGAGAGAGCCTGACGAGATGGAGACGAAAAGAGGACAGAGCAGAACGGTGGACTTGCTCGCTTTGGCCTGGTAGCTTTGTGTAGGGGAAGGGACGAGGGCCACCAGAGGGCTGTGCCGCATCGCGTGTGGCGCAGTGGGCAGCTACAGCCTACAGCCAGTCTGTCACTCTCGTCTCCAGGTGTGAGTGTGTGACAGCCGCAGCGGCCGAGCGAGGAGACCGTTGCCATTGCTGAACTCCCGTGTCGTTTCACTCTAGGCCTTGCTCGCCACACCACACCGCCGCCTTTTTTTTTCTCTCGCTTTCATTTCCTTTTTTTTGTTTGTCGTGTTTTTCTTTCTATATATAATTTCTTTTTCATAATTGCAACAGCATCTTTAGTCGAGATATGTTAAACTATTGGGAAAAAGTTACCATTTTCTATATGGCATGGTTTTCAAACTTGGTTTTTTTTGGGTAATTATTACTTTTTAGGGATTCTGGGTAGTAGAGCAATGCACCATGCATGGTTTAACTGAAATATGTATATTACACATGATTTACAAAATTTCTTTCAATTGATTTTTAGAAAAAGAATTGACATGAACTAACAAAATCTTTCAGCATTTATTGCTCCAAGATTCTAAGAGAGAAGGAGTCAATGATTTTCTATCCCAGCATTCACTGTTTAGATGGGATAGAAAAGAAGCATTTTCATTCAAACACTAAAATATCAATAAAAATTGGCAGGTGCTTATATATTTTTGTGGAATTCTGAAAAGAAATTAATGTGCCAACTCATCTATTTTGACTGTTGCTAAGAAAAAACCGTGGATATGACCAACCCCAAGCCCAGCTTTTGCCACAAAATTAATGAGTAGCAACAATCATTTGTTGTCACCTAAATTAAATGCCCTCCTCTACCATAGGAGCCCATGGTGTTTCAATTTTGAATCTAGTCAAGTTTCAATTGTCAGTCACAAGTGGAGAGGTGCATACTATATGTAAGGCCCTGTTTTGATTTCCATGTATGTACCTCAATAATACTTGTGTGTTGGGCACACCCGCAGGCTAGGCCTGATGGGTAGGTACAATGGCTAGGGCTGCGATTAAAGGCCCGCGCGCTCACCTGCTAATAAGATAGGTGGCGGCCGTGTGGCTACTGCAGTCCCTAGGGTTCGCATCCGCGGCTTGAGGCCTTGCTCCGCGCAGAGTGGTGCCCGACCACAACCAGCACTAGATGGTTGTGGGGGAGCAAGGGAAGCCGCTGTATTTTGGCAGGCCCTCCGGTGATAGGGGCGTCTCCCTCAACTCCGCATGCTCAGTGCTTGATCATATCCAAATCCGAGTGTCTTGGCCCGTGTGCATGCACACCAGCTAGGCCTAGCAGCAGCCGTGTGACTGGGTAGATGAGGTTGTGGCTAAAACCGCACGTGCCTCCCGGATCTGAGTGCCTCAGACCCCATGCATAGATGCAGGTTAGGCCAGGCGGTGGAACGGTGGTCGGGGCCATGGTCAGAGGCCATTGCACGCCCGTGCTCCCCTGCCACTACTACAAAAATCTTAACCGAGGCGGGCATTTTGGCTTTTTCGAGGCGGGTAGGCCAACCAACTCGAATCAAAGGTCACCGTATAAGGAAACCACCTTGGTTAATACCCTAACTAGCCTGCCTCCATTGACTGATGCGGTTAAGGAAGTAGGACATGCGTGTGATGACCATCTTCATGTAATCTAGACCGATAGCCTTGATCATAATTGGAAGAAACACCATGAGCATGACATGGCAGTCATGGGAGTTGAAGTTGGTCAGTGTGAGTTCTTTCATCAAGACTAGGCTCTTGATGTTGGAAGATAATCGAATCGACACCTTGATATCCCTAAGCCATTGGCACACAACCCTCCACTCATCCCTCGTTAGGTTGTAGCTAGTGTTGGACCAATTATGGTGAGCCTTTAGAATCAACATCTATAGGTTAAAATGCAGCACCGACCAATTCTTCAAACAATTGCGACTATCCTTGCAGAGGGGATCAATTGCCTCCTACTTCATCTCTCTAAAATTTTCTAGCCACTTCAAATTCCCAAATAGAATGTCATCATGGTCGAGATGGTTAGTAAGATCCTCAAAATGCTTTGCATCCTCGGGCAGCAACACATCAGCCGACTCACCATCCCCACCACCATCATCGTGTACCTTGTCTTGGAGTAGATCATTCATCGTTATGTAGTTGCAATTCGCATTGTTGTTGCTGGCTACTATTGCTGATGTTGATAATGAGGGTTGTTGTCCTCTGTCATTCATTCCAACCATCGATGTTGTCAACAAGTTTTCTCCAGATGCACCAGCGGCACTCGGATCTATTTTGTCATGATGCTTCCAAATAATGTACTCCAGATCCATGACGAAACCGTACCATATCAAGTGAGATTGCACCATGTTATCTTCCTTAGGCAAGCATATTCTTGTAGCCATTGCACAGACAAATCAGGCGCTCCCAACCCATTCCCCATCCATGACCACGATAATGCACACGACAGTGACCACGACGAGGGATCCAAGAAAGACTAATCTAGCCTCGATGTCTTGTACATCCATTCCCTATCCATGACCACAACAATGTACACATAGCAATACAGTCATATAAGTAGAGCGGTATAAGAAAAATGCATCAGAGTAGCTCTAGATCTTGTTTTTACTCTCCTCTGTTTAGATTTAGATCTACAACTAGGGAAAAAGCACCTAAATCATGGAAAGAGAGGAGATTGAGGGTAGGAGAGTAAGAATCATCCTAAGTATGATGGCCCTCTTAGATAAATCCAAGGTCAAAACTTCTCCCTCTAGGAAATGGCCAATTTTTGAGGTTTTGGAGCTCAAAACCCAAAAAAATTGAGAAGTCATGGGGAAGAAGGGTGGGTGTCACTGTATTTACGTCCCAGACTTAACAAAGGTGGGTAGCATAAAGAAAATTGCCTCAATTAATGCGATGTTAAGTCAACTGCCTCGGTTAATGTCTTAACCAGGGCAGTCACTTTACACGGTCTGGCTTGGTTAACCTATTAACTAAGGCGGTTTCTGTGCCTACAGCCCAGACCTGGTTGGCCTTGATTAACCGAGGTGGGACGCAGACCAATCACATCAGAGGGTTATTTCAAAATGCCTCCTAAAAGTTTTTTCTAGTAGTGTGTGCTTGTTGGCTAGGCAAGGGGAGGGCCAAGTGGATGGGGCTGCGTCCAAAGCCACATACACTCATGCATACCTAGGTCACACTACTACAAATTTTTTTGTGAGGTGTTTTGGAATTATTTTCGGAGGCCGCCAACACTAGAAATCAGCTTGGTTAATGCCTCGATTAACTCCGCTCTGCCCCAACTCCCTCAGGGACACTAGTGCCGTCGCGCCCCCTCCACTCCTACTAGCGCTCACTCCCTCTCCCTCGCCCTTCTCCCGAGCAAGCAGTGCACTTCCTCCCTGCCTCCATGGCCACCATCTCCCTCCCTGTCTCTCCCCCCTCTCTCTCTTTAGCATTGGGCGGCGCTAGAGATCTAGGCAGGTGGTCTAGGCTCCAGTGTGGCCGAGGCCAGATCAAGCGCCGCAGTTGCCGGATCTGGTGGCGGCAAGGCTAGATTCATCGCTAGGGAGATCCGACGAGGAATCCATCGATGAAAGTGTGAGTCAATGCAACACTTCCATTGATCGCTCTCTCTCAATCTTGGAACTGCATACATATGCTCATTCATGCCCTTGCTCCAGGTCCGACAGTGGTGGGATGCTCCGGCGACACGTGCCTGGGCCTAGGTGGCCAGAAACGGCAGTGGGTAAGTAGATCCAGATGGGCTCACCGGTGGTGGCGCGTGGATAGGAGGGAGGTGGCGGCGAAACCTGCCGTCCTGGCGGCAGTAGCCCAGATCCAGGCCCAGCTAGGGCTGGGTATGAGTTTTTTTCCTTTTTTGTTTTGTTATTTGATAAACCGAGGCAGGCAGCCAACCGCCTCAGAAAATTGGCTATTTACCGTGACCTTTGCAACCGCCTCGGTTAAGCGTTTTTGCCCGCCTCGGTACATATTATTTTAGTAGTGTCTATGCTCATGTGTGTTGATCGGCTAGTGGCCTAAGCATCAGTGGGCAGTCCTAGCAACATTGTAGTATGGTTGAGTATATATGGGGACATGTATTCAATTCACACTCTGTCATCTCGTCTTGGTAATATAATGCGAACAAATATTTTTGTAACTTCAGCTCAATATGTTGACTGGACACCTATTAAATAGCGAAAAACATTTCTGTTTAGTTATGTGCCGTGGATCCGTTCATCTACTAATACTGGAGAAAATATGTAAATCAGTATCCAAAAGGATAAGAAATAGGCATGCCCATTGAGAGGCATGCAGAGGAAATTTACACCAAGGGTATGCATGAGAAATTCTACAACAAGCTCTATGAAGCTGGTGGTTATGCTTGTAGAGAGGTCAATAAACAATGAGGTTTTATACGTGGTGCAAACCAAAGAGTTATCGGTGTACAAGGTATGGTTGACCAGGCTGGAAAAGATAAGCTACAGTTGTGCACTATACGAGCATGAGAAAGTAGGGTTACCCTGCAGGCATTGCTTCAAGGAAAATACATAACCAATGTTCAAATACAATGTTAGCACTACATTCGTAATTATACTATCTGGATGAGTCTAAACGCACGTAACCGTGACTTTCCATAGGTACTCGTTCAGTTATCTAACGGGCCAAGCCCAAGGCCCAGGAGGGCAACAGACCAGGGGCAAGGCGCCCCCTGCCCGCACGCCGCTGCCATGGGCCCGCGCGCCGCCGCTGCCGTGTGCCATCGCCGTGTTTGTGGCAAGTTAGGGATTAGGTAGCTTAGAGGCTAACAAATCTACAGGCTATAAATACAAGGGGAATTGTAACCGTTCAATTAAAAAAGGAATTAGGGTCAAATCCCTTTTACCCCAGCTCTCCATCTCTCTAGCTCTCTCTCCGTCCCTTAACCCTAGCCGCAACCACCTCCATGCCCTACCGCACGCGCTCCGCCTCTCCACGCCGTCGTCAGGCCGCAGCTTCGCCGCCGATCACCATCTACTACGCCGAAAATACCGCCCACTGGGGGCCCTGTATCACACCCGTGACAAGTTAGATAGAACAAAAATACCAAAAGGGAACATCAAAGCTAAGATGGAGAAAAAGATGCAGGATCGTAGGCTGTAACATTGACAAAATCAATAGGAGCAGAACTGTCATCCCAAATAAATGACATAAAAAAAGAGTTCTATGATGAAAGCACTTGCTCTGGCCCAGTCGCAAGGGGAGATTGATGACAATGAATATGCTGATGCCATACGAGCAATAGTGAACAATGTGAGGCCAACAAGTTCCGTGGAAACAGATTCCTACAACAATTCCGTGTTAGGGCCTGTTTGGTTATTAGAGACTAGGGACTAAGGACTATGTTGGGACTAATTTGTAGTCCCTAAAGATGTTTGGTTTAAGGGACTAATCGGTGGCACAAAGACCATGATACCCCTGTTCAATGCCCAAATCAGCTGGGTCTGTACCCTCCTGTGCTGTGCATTGCTTTTTCCCTTGTTCTGCACCCATCTCCGCCCCAACGGCGCCGTCGTCCTCGCCTCCCCCTTCCCAGCGCCGGACGGCCCAGCTATCAGCCCCCACGCCATACATCCTCCACTCCTGCACCGGCTCCGCGCCCGCACTGGCACGGCTCTGCACCACCACCGAGCGACGCCCCATGACCCACCGCTGAGCGCGCTCCTCGTCGGGGACGGCACACAGCGCTGTGCAGGGGAGCGCCTCTCCTCGCCAGGTGGAGGAGCTCGCCGGGGAGCGCCTCACCTCGTCGGGGAAGGAGCCCGCCGGGAATGGCCCATACGGTTCACCGGAGAGAAGCAGAGAGAAGAGAGAATGCAGCTCGCGCAGGAACTTCTTGATCTTGCGCCGCTCCTCCACCGCGAGCAGGTACTCGCTGCAGCGGCGGCATGCAACTTCGCCGTCTCGGTGGTGAAGACGTCATTGTGGCGCCCGTGGCTGCCGCCGAGGCGGTGTCCGTCGACGAGTCGCCAGCAGAGACAAAGACCGAGATAGAGGTTTAGATCCATCCGTCTGCTGCTCCGCACCGCGTCATCAGCGGCCATCTGGCAGGCGGCGAGCAACAGGCCTGTGCGGACGTCGTTGACATGGTCGAACAGCCCGCGGTTGGTCACGGTGGCGGCAGCCTCGGCTTCGGGGCGCGGCGACTTCGAGGTCCGCCGCATCCTACGCAGTGGGTGCGGCCCACACAGCGAGCGCGGGTGGCCGAAGAAGGGCTACGGGGAGCTGAGCGGCCTCCCGAATGCGCAGAAGGTCTCGAGCTGGGACCCGGCGACCTCGGCACCGGGGAACTCGCGAACGAACTAGCCCACCATGATGGCAGGTGACGCATTGACGACGATCCTCCGCGCCTTGCCACGGCCGCGGAACACGGCCCAGGTGCTGGCGCGCACCCTCCGCGCCTCTCCGCAGCCACAGGCCATGGCCTCGACGTCGCGCATGCGGAGGCCCGCGAACATGACGAACGCCAGTGCGCAGAGGAGGAATGGTGCGATGAGGAGGAGCACCAGCGCGCGGACACCAGCATGTAGAGCACGAGCAGGAGCGGTGCGACGAGGAGGAGCGCCAACGCCGAAGGCAGGAGCCGGCCCTAGAGGCAGGAGCGGCGTGCCAGAGGAGGAGCTCGCCAGGCGGAGAATCTCGCCGGTGGAGGATCTCGGCGTCGCCTGGCTTGCATCGCAGGAGAGATGTAGAGAGAGGAGAGAGAAGGACTCCGTGGGGAGAGGGGCAGGCAGAGTCCAACAGGGCAACTACTCCCAATTAGTAACTCAATAGAGGCTAATGGACTAGGGATTAATAGTCCCTCTTTTAATCACTATGTTTGGTAATTTAGGCACTAACTGGGACTAAAATTTAGTCCCTAGTCCCTAGTTCTATGGAACCAAACAAGCCCTTAAAACAGTTGAGTCATTGCTAACTTCTTGCCCACCAACACCAAGCAGATGTGGTAGACCTCAGGACACCTCTCTGAATTCTTGGAAACGTCAAGAAAATGATAAGTCATAATCTATAAATGTCAAGAAGCAAAAAAAGTCAGTGGAGTTACGGACAGTGGAGGACTCAAAGTGACAAAGACAAGAAAACTAGCTGACTTGCTGCATGTAACATGATAATGTGCTGTAAACAAAATAGCTACCGAGAGGGTCCCTGGCCTAGTATCCCTTTTTTTTTTAAGCTACCAGTATTGAGAATCATGAATCAGTATTAGTTATAAACTTCATGTCGTAATTTGGCGAAGGTACTGTCAATTTCATAATGTTTAGAATTTGCTCACTGATCTATTATTTCATAGTATACTTGTATTAATTTCATCTTCTGGACTAAGCAGTGGATTGTCACCATTGTTTTGCATTTGGTGTAAGGTACTATCTATGTTGCTCACTCATAAAAAAACATCCTTTTGCATTTGGTGAAGGTATTATCAATGTCATTGTGTCTAGAATGTGCACACTGAGCTCCAATAATTTCAGTTGCAATACTGCTAAAACTGAAAAAAATGGTTATGCAATGGCAAATGGTTGCCTACTGTACATATGACAATTGTGGTTATGAAACAGAAACTTTTGATTAGTGCTACATCTTAAACTACGGACATGCAAAAGCAAAGGTGACGTTGACTACCGGATTGTATATGGTCAACATTGTTGGAAGAATGGACAAACATTGACATGCATAGACCGACAGAAGAGAACATTGCTCCACAATCTAAAGAAACCATTCAAGACTAACAGATTTTACTTGTAACAAAAGTACATCAACATCGAGCCAGGGTATTTCATAGGTATAATGACCGAAGATCACAAACATTCACATATTGCCACATAGCACAACAGGACTCCACTTCATAATTAAAATAATACTGTTGTTTCAGTCCACATCGCTCTCCTGACACCCCCTAGCTGCATAGCATTAACTTGATTCAGGTCTCCTTGCCATCGTACTTCTTCTTAAAAACATCTAGCTTAACCATGTTGCGCACTGATTGAAGGAGCAGTTGAGCAACATGCTTCCTGTACTCTAGCACCGTCTTCTGTGCATAGATATTGAGGAAAGAAGAAAGAAATGAGAGCAAAAATGAGCAATCATATTTACAGACAAAATAGGAGTTGTAATAAGAAAACTTTAGAATGGCAAAACATACTTTCTCAAGAAAGTCACAAAAAAACATACTTTCTCAAGGAATGAAGCCTCACATTGCCGTTCCATGCGTCCATATAATCCATTATGTACATACCACAATCAATCCTTTTAAAAAAAGGAATAATGAAAAATGTGAACATGGAATCATTAGGAGATAATAATGAGGAGGGATGTGCTAAATTGTAAACATACAAATTCTTTTGTTTAGGGTATTTTGAAGGGAAGTTCCATTCAAAATGAGATACATCAACTTTGAGGAACCCATGTGTTCATTGTTGTTGCTGCAAAATTCAAAATCTGAAAAACAACGACACAAATAAGAAATACACATAAAAGAAATAATCAACATCTACTTCAACAACTAGAAAATGAATGCGCAACATGTACAAGAGACATACATAATACAAACACATGGTGAGAATAGATTTTTAGAATCCTCTTGATGGTTATTTTTTCAGCTAGCTAGCTAAATTATATGGACATCATTTGTCAACACATGTGTTACAATTGATACAAGAAAGCCACTTACCAAGTTCTCAGCACGCTTCAAACATGTGGACCGCTTGGAGGTACTCAAGGAGTTGAAAAAGGCAATTTGGCTCATAGACATACTAACATATAGAAGCACCCAGTGGTTCTCAAATACTACTGGAAAGAACATCTGCATAGTATGGTGATGATTTTTTTTTTTAAAAAAAATAGGATGGCACCATTGAAAGATTGCAAATGAGTGTCGTTGCTTCCCTAATCGTATTCCATTGGAACCAATAATGTACATACAACTCACGTACCAAATCCATCTTTATGAAAGGAATTTTTTTGTTTATCTTGGTGTAAATTTTCTTGCAACTCTCCTCGTGATTGAAACAATCTAGATCAGCACTCAGGTAGCTCTGTGCAGCACACGAAAAAATGAGGGTAGAAAAGGAAAACGAGAATTACTAGATTTCAGTTTAAAATGGAATGTCACAGGTTTTGTATCGTTACCATTACCAGTTGGGAGAAAGCAAATTTTCTATATGTTGTTTTTCCCTCTTCAAAGAATTGAAGCTCATCATAATTGAATAAGTTACTCCACAAGTCCATTACACTATTGCCAACCAATCCTCTTGCCTTGAAGGAGTCATAAAACTCATCATACGTAACGTAGAGGCCACATATCTCAATTAAGGATGGCCTTGTACACATTAAAAGCAATATAAGTACCACAACTGAAGTAAAATAAAGATAGAACCTATAAGAAAAACCTAGTAGAACGAGGATGAATAAATTGTTAAAACTAAAGAAGCTTGTTTCAGCATAGTTGATAAGTACCACTGCAACAAGATAATAAAGATATGCCAACACCTACTTGAAAACAAATGAATGAAGTAGAGCTGCTTTTTATTATTTAAAAAATTATAAGACTATAGAGGTGGCTAACAAGCAAATCTTGTTGATCACCTAATGCAATAGGTATGAATGAAGAATGGAAATAAAATAAGGGAAGAGCTAGTTTCAACACATGAATAAAACATTGGGAACAACTGAGAAAGCCTAATGCAACATAACTGAAAACCATAGAACAGGGCATAAGCGTATGGGAGTAGGGAGGGAGTGCACTCACGGCTGACTTTTACCCTTTATAATGAATCCCTTACGAAAAGCCCTTTTAGCCAAAAACTTGTTCCACAATTCTATTGAATCATCATCAGCCTTGAGATTTTTTTCATTTGGCCCAGGGCCACATTGATTTCTTTTCCTCTTCTTTCCATTCCTTTTCTCGATTGTCCTTGAGCCTGTTTCCCTTTCGTTGGAAGACTCAATAATAGTGGTGTCCACTAGACAGAAAAAGGGAAAACCAAGTGTGTCAAACAAAGAAGCCAAATTTGAAAAATGTAAAATGATTTGGATAGAAAAATGAGAGTAACTACCGGTAGGCATAGGGATCCTTGATATGTCTTCACACACATTTTCAAATTCTGGTTCATTATGAATGAAATAGTTAAATGAAGTCCTTTTTTCAATTGTGCATGAGCCTGTTTCCCTTTCATTGGAAGCCTCAATAACGGTGGTGTCCACTAGACAGAAAAAGAAAAAACCAGGTGTGTCAAACAAAGAAGCCAAATTTCAAAATCATAAAATGAGATGGATGGAAAAATGAGAGTAACTACCAGTAGGCATAAGAATCCTTGATTTGTCTTGACGCACATCTTTGAACTCTGGTTCACCATGAATGAAATAGTTAACTGAAGTCCTTTTTTTGATTGGGCTTGAGCGTATCTCCCTTTTGTTGCAAGCCTTAATGGTGGTTTCCACTAGACAAAAAAAGAGAAAACCAGGTGTGTCAAACAAACAAGCCAAATTTCAAAAACATAAATTGAGATGGGTGGAAAAATTAAAGTTACCAGTAGGCATAGAGATCCTTGATATGTCTTCACACACATTTACGCACTCTGGTTCATCATGAATGACATAGTTAATTGAAGTCATTTTTTTTATTGTGCTTGAGCCTATTTCCCTTTCGTTGAAAGCCTCAATGGTGGTGTCCACTAGATAGAAAAAGAGAAAACCGGGTGTGTCAAACAAAGAAGCCAAATTTCAAAAACATAAAATGAGATGGACGGAAAAATGAGAGTAACTACCAGTAGGCGTACGGATCATTGTTTTGTCTCCACACACATCTTTGAACTCTGATTCATCTCAAACGAAATAGTTAATAGAAAGAACATATATACCGGAATCAGAAATAACCCACAATCCATACTACCATAGATGATCTAGAAAGTGAAAAGCAAAATTTGTCAGAACCGCAACTTGCCATTACTGCTTAAGAACCACGCATAACTAACCTAGATTAAATCTTTCCCATAATGCTTTCCTGCCTATTTCCTCTCTTGATGCCACATTTTAACCTACAATGCATGTATTCTATGTTGCATAGTGTTCCCAACTCCAGGGGTATATTTGCAGGCAATGCTGCAACGATCATCAAATCACGCAGTCAATATAATTGCATAATCAAACATACAACATACAGAGAAACACATGAATGACCTACTAACATGAACTTTTGCTAGCGTGGCTCTTAACATGCACCGAAGGTGTACAGATGACAATATATGTTGAGGACATTTAGACAAAGGGAGAAAAAAGTAATAGAATGCACAATAAGCACAACAACAATTGAAAAGCGAACTATGAGCAAAATGAATTCAACAATAGCGAAGGCGCTACTTCAGGGATCATCCAACTCAAGCAATCAGGAGAAAAGGTCTTGCCAGCCATTGAGACGGCATCAAAATGCAATGCAATGGTGCACACTGGTGCATGGAATTACCTTGGGAGAGCCTAGATTCGGCGGCCTGGTCGTCATCCTGATCATCCATCTGCTCATCCTGGTCATCCTTCTGCTCATCCTGCTCATCCATCTGGTTCAATGGGAAACCTAAAGATCCCCCAGAAAAAAAAAGAGTAAAAGCAGTGAGATACGGTTGCACAACAAGGCAGCAGTGATGAAGATAGAAGAGATACGAGATGAGCGGGGGAGGGAAATGGCGAGATGGTGGCTGGCGGGAAAGACCCACTCTCGGGTTCCTTGGCCGGCGGTGGAGTGCAGACGGCGGCCTGGGCATCCTGCTCATCCTTGGTCTGGTTCAGTGGGAAACCAAAAGAACCCCCAGAAAAAAAAAGAGGATAAATTGCCGCTGCTTCAGGGATCATCCAACGCAAGCAACCAGGGAAAAAGGTCTTGCATTCCTTTCAGACGACATCAAATTATGCAATGCAATGGTGCACGCAGGTGGGAGGAATTACCATGGGAGAGCCTAGTTTCGGCGGCCTGGGCAACCTCCTGCTCATCCTTCTTCTTATCTTGCTCATCCGTCTGGCTCAGTGGGAAACCTAAAGATCAAAGCAGTGAGATAAGATAGCACAAGGCAGGAACGAAAAGATAGAAAACATACGAGACGAGAGGAGGACGGAAATGACGAGATGGACATGGACGGCGGGAAAGACGCACTCTCAGGTTCCTTGGAAGGCGGAGCGCAGACGGGGCAGAACCAGGGGGCGATGGGGACCTGGGCGACGATGGGGCGGAGACAGAAAGTGTGGTGGCCGCGGTTGCAGCCGTCGCAGAGGAGCAGCTCTCCGTCGCGGTCGCCGGAGCCACAGGCCTCGCAGAGGAGATTCGCATAGTAGGTGTACTCCCGCACGACGCGCGTGCGGCCCATGACGTCGTCCATGGAGCAGTAGCGCCGCGGCGGCGGAGCGCAGACGGGGCAGAACCAGGGGCCTCTGGGGACCTGGGCGACGATGGGGCGGAGACAGAAGGTGTGGTGGCCGCGGTCGCAGCCGTCGCAGAGGAGCAGTTCGTCGTCGCTGTCGCTGGAGCCGCAGGTCTCGCAGAGGAGATTCGCGTAGTAGGCGTACTACCGCACGACGTAGCGCCATGGAGTTAGGAGGTCCCAGTCCACTGGGAGTGGGAGCTCCACTATAAACGCCGCCGTGGGCTTGCTCCCGGGCTGCGGCGAGCTCGGCGACAACGATGGCGCGGCACTGCCCATGGAGGCGGCTAGGAGAGGAGCGGTGGTGCCGGGTGCGTGCGTCATGCTGCGGTGCGGTCTCTTCTCCTCTCGGTGGGGGAGACAGCCTGACGAGATGGAGATGGAAAGAGGACACTGGAGAACGCGGCGTCGACCGTGCTGGACCGTGTAGGGTTAGCCGCGGTCAGATCGAGCTACCAGAGAGGCCTCCGAGCGTCGCGTGAGGTGCTGCGGGCAGTTGCAGCCAGTTGCAGCCAAACTCTCGTGTTTTTTCTCTCTAGGCCTCGCTCACCACACCACACCGCCAGCTTTTTTTTTCTCTCGGTTTCATTTCCTTTTTTTTTTGTTTTGTTTCTCGTGTTTTTCAGTTACTATTCAACAGTATCTTTTGTCGAGATATATTAAATTAAAGAATAAGAAGTTACCATTTTCTATTGCATGGTTTATAAACTCGGTTATTTTTTGCATATTACTCTCTAGGGATTGAGGTTAATCATGGTTGAATTGAAATCTGTATATTATATATGATGTAAAAAATTGTTTCAATTGATTTTTAGAAAAAGAATTGACGTGAATTAAAAAAATCTTTCTGCATTTACTTCTTATAGATTTTTAAGACAGAGGGAGTCTAGGATATTTCCTATTCACTGTGTAAATGGGATAGAAAAAGAAGGATTTTAATTCAATCTAAAATATGTATCAAAATTGGCAGGCCAACTCATCTAGTTTGTCATTTGCTAAGAAAAACCGTGCATACATGGGATAGAAGAAGAGGGATTTTAATTCACTCTAAAATGTGTATCAAAATTGGCAGGCCAACTCATCTAGTTTGTCATTTGCCAAGAAAAAAACCATGGATCTGACCAACCCCAAGCCGAACTTTTGGTACAAAATTAATTAGTAGCAACGATTAATTGAGTCACCGAAATCAAATGCACCCCGCTCCCATAGGAGGACGCCCATGCATGGTTTTTGAATTTTGGTTCCAGTCAACTTTCAATTGTTAGTGACCAGTGGACAATGCATACTACCTGTAAGGACTTGGTTTTTTTATGATCATGTATCCACCTCAATAATCCTTGTGTTGGGCACGCACGCCAGCTAGATAGGTGGTCGGGTGGCCCGGGCCATGGCAGGAGGCTGGTGCGCTCGTTGGCTATGTTTGGTGACGGCGTGAGGCCTTCCTGCTCCGCATGATGGTGTCCGGCCACAAGTAGGGCAGGATGTAGGCGGGGGAGTAGGGGTGGCCTGCTTTGTGTCAGCCTCGTCCACTACCGAAAACGTCATCTTTGCCGAGTGCCAAAATCTTTGCCGAGAGCCAAAACACAGGCACTCGGCGAAGAGGCTCTTTGCATAGTGTCAATAACAGCACTCGGCAAAGAAAAGCACTCGGCAAAAGGAATCTTTGCCGAGGGCCAGGCTCTCGGCAAAGAGGCGCACTCGGCAAAGTGGGGCCTGGACAAACGGCATCCGGTGCTGTCCCCTTTGCCGAGCGCCATGCCGTTAGGCACTCGGCGAAGGAGCCACCTTTGCCGAGTGTCAAGGTGGCCAGCAATCGGCAAAGGTTTTTTAATAAAATCCTTTGCCGAGTGCCATGTCGGCCAGCACTCGGCAAAGGCCTCTTTACCGAGTGCCGCCTAGGCCAGCACTCGGCAAAGGCCTCTTTGCCGAGTGCCGGCTCTGGCTCTCGGCAAAGAATAATTTTTTCTTTTTTTTCCCATTTTTTGTGGGGCCTTGATACAGTAAATACATCACAACTTCAAATACTGGGACAATTTTGACTTTTTTTGCTATATTTCTTCAATTACTTTTGTTTCTTTAAATTTTTTCGACAACTCAAAATTTGAACTGCAGGTACATGAAATAATAGAATTTGGTCATTCAA
>JALGXP010000809.1:0-22334 GCA_023333625.1 Bothriochloa decipiens
TTTTTTTTAAGGGTACAACTAGGACGCTACGAACACACACCACGCTCACATCACAACACACGCACACATACGTGTGCGCGTCCTTGCACACGTTAGAAAAAGATTGAGAAGTGCAAAGCCTCCAGTGCGCAGGAAATACGTAGTTTCACTGAACGCGCATACGTGTACGTACCTTTAGTCTAGACCAAGACCCATCCGAGGGCCAGTGAGAAAAAACTCCGGTAGGTAGGAAATCCTGGGTCGCTCAAAATTCGAACCCAGAACCGGTGAGTTCTAACCTACGACCTCACCCATTGACAGTAGAGCGTGCACTTTTTCGTGCGCTTTTTTGAGAGGTTTTTCGTGCGTTTGAGTGGACTGATCTTGTTGTCTTATTAGGCCAGAATGTGTTAGGTTTTAATTAGGCTTGGTCTGACAATCGAAATTAAAGCCCACTGTCCCTGTATTCTTTTGTATGTATTTGTATTTCTACGGTTCTCATGTATATTTTCCTTAAGTAGAAATACAGATATTTTTTATCAAAAAAAATCTAGTACAGTTTTTTTTAAACACACCTAGACACATATTTCATTAAACAGAAAAGAAGATCGTACGAAACACCATGGTTACCATTGCCAATGCACCCACCCGGAACTAAACATCAAAACGATTACATGATGAAAGATTGTGCGACCTAGTACTAAACGTTAGGTATATCTCGTCGTGTGACAAAATGATCGGAAGCGTGACGTGTTGAGTCGAGTCGCGCATGAGTTTGCACCAGGCTACTCCATGAGCGAACAAGAGTAACTGTGCTCCTGATTGGAGCAAATACAGTCAACCAAGAATTTGTCAGATGAGCAGTTGTGTATAGGTTCCTTGCAACCCTGTAGACTTTGTGATGTCTGCCTACATTAGATGCATGAGCTGTTGGTGTAGCTCTTACTCTCCAGTCAGGTAGAGATGAGAAATCATTTCGACTGAAGAAAGTCACCAGAGACTGGTTGTCAGAGAGGTAATTCGAGCTCTGCATGTTGAGATGCCAAGGTGAAGAGAGCTGCTAAATCAAGAGCAGCCGCTTCAGCAATCACAACAGAATACTATGCATTAGTCATAGCTACCTGTATATATATATCTGATGGATACTATGCATGTTGAGATGTGCTCGAGTATTGCTTATGAAAATTCAAAGTCCTGCATTTCTGTGCGTCTGTTGGATAGTGTCAGCTGCATCATTTTGGTCCTGTCAAGAGAACTGGTTTTGGAATGTCACACACCTGATTCAGTTGTGAATCCATAAATATGCCAAAGATAAGCGTCATGTATTCATAATTCAGTCACCCATGTTTTTTTATTCAGTTCAAAGTATTAGTAGCACACCACGCAACAACACACCAAACTCAAGCAATCCAAAGTAGAAGCACATCAAAAGTAGCACACCACGCCACACGACACGAGACAAGAGAGCAAAGCCGCCCTCTTGCTCGCTCTTATTTATTTCGATCTCCACTGCTAATATAAGAGCAGCAGGAGGTCCTCTATATCACACCACAAACGTATGTCCGCCATGCCAATGCTGTCTGTCATTGTACATGCAGGTCGATGCAGACGCAGCCACAAGTAGAGGGCCGGGCATGCATGCATCCATGTGACGACAAACCAAATCCATGGGTAGGGTAGAGAGTTGAAGCAGGCAATAAGGAGTTTAGGCCTCGCTCGGTGTTTCCTCCTGGCTGTAAGAAAGACAAAAGAGACAGAGACAAACAGAAAAAAATCAAAAGGAACTGATGGAGATCACATATGTACCTCATACGAGCACCGAGCCCCTGAGCATTCTCTTCTTCTAGTACCGTCTGGTAAAAGGGAAGGATGGTGCCCGGCCGCCAACCCTTCCCACTCTTCCTTCTGGCAGGCGCCTGAGGCTTCAGCAGCCCCTGATCTTTATGGTCTCGAGGCGGGGTGCAACCAACTCTGCATTCCCGCCCTAGATGTTGCGCAGCCTGGGCAACTCGCGAAAGTGGATGTGCTTCAGACTCCTGAGTGCCACCTTGTACGCATACTTCTGTTGCTCGCGAGCACCAGAATAAAAGGGAAAGATCTCCTTGAGTTCACTACACCACACGATCTCGAGGGTCTCAAGGTAATTCAGGGCGTGACCCATAATGTACTTTGGCAGGGGGAGTACATGTATCAGTCTAGGGCACAAGTCCAGGTGCAAGAACCGCAGGTACCGAAATGACCCAAGATTGAATCGGAATAAGGAGGATGTTGTGCCCCAGTTCCAAATGAAGTGTACCTTGGGGAGCTGAGACCCCCAGAATGTACCTAGGTACCGGAAGATTAGATCGTCTCCATCTGCCTGCTGTCCACCTTGAGCTACCTGCAGGGGAGTGGGAGCGGTGAAGACAGAGTCAAGGTATCGTGCACGTGCAGGCTGAAAGCTCCATCACGTATAAAATCTGGCATAGCAATAATACTGGTCATGGTTTCTTCGACACCCAGTGGTGATTTATTGGCCCTCATCTTGGTGTCTTGAATGTTCATGTAGCACTTCAGACTTCCATCCTAAGGAGCATCAGGGCAAGGCCATGTTGTCTCAGTGATGATGGTTGGAGCATCATCGCCACGGCCTTCTCTTGCTTGCAGCAGGTGGTACTTGAAGGAGGTGCCTACGTCTGCATACACTGAAATGTTGTTGTTTCCTTCATTATATTTGCTAACAATGCTACCACCAGCATCAATGGTACGATGAGTAGGAGAGGAAATATCGACATGTGTCCTGTAGTGAGCAAAATAGGATCTCATGGGTGCAAGCCACAAAAGGAACCTCGCATCCCTTACTGAAATATACCATTCAAACTCATAGAGTGCTTTGCTACCATGCAGCACCGAAAATGATGACGATGGTGAAGTGCTATCCTCCTTGATATTGTCATCCCCCACCAAGTGGAGTGGTCAACCCTAACCGTGTGCTGGTATCAATGTGCAGCTTATTCAAGAATTCTTTCCTTTTGCCTTGTGTTGGCCATAGGATCGCACAAATCTTGTCGCGGCCTAGTAGATAGAGCTCATCAAGCTTCGGAGTCGTCGTTGCACTGAGGTCTAATGTTTTTACTGCTGTGCCCGATATATCCAGGCTGTAGAGAGATCCTGTAACACTCCTCCCAAGAACAGATTCTTCAGACTGGCACATCCCCTGAAGGATATCTCTTTTAAACCAACAAACCCATTGTTGATAATGACAGTCACGATGCTGCTAGTAGTAATGTTGTTGTTGTTGCTTCCCCTAGGACCAGGAGGAAAGTTCATCGCCAGGGGACTAATATTGTTTCATGATAAGTCGAGGATATCCATCTTGTCCACCTCAGAGAATGAGTAGCTTCCCAAGCAACTACTGCAACGGACAGAAGACTTTGTTACACGGAGCTTGCGAATGTTAGGCAGTCATTCATGTAACTGTCCCATGTCCCAATCCATTTAGCTCCCTGAGCTGAGTCATGAAATCCATCATCTGTGCCGCCAAGATCCAATCACAACATGTGTAGCGCACATCCAATACCCACAGCTTCTGTAAAAAGCAGCGTCGTCGTTGGATGTCTGCTTCCTTCATTGCTCTATCCGTGGAGATTTTCTTCTTCTCTTCATTAGGGAAACCTGCTGTACTTCTAACTTCTTGGTCTTCACAATGGTCAAGCCATAGAAACTTAAGGTTGTGGTAGTAAAGGAATGGAGGTGATGAGAAGCTGAAGGCACGGCATGAGAGCTTCAACACTGTAAGATCATTGAAGTCTTGGAGCAACATGTCCACATTAGGAATGGCACCAACTGGGACCGGCATAAACCCATAAGGTGAAGTCCAGCATGGCATGGTCTTGCCATACCTTACCAGGTGAGAAGGAAAATATTGATGGTTATAGTTGTAGTAGTCCACGTCCAGTTGTATCTCACGTTGCAAAGCATCAGCTGTTCTCCATGATTCTTCATCATCGTCAATGTCGACGATGCCGGTGTCTCCAAGAGCTCCCCGCTGTCGCTGCTGCTGCTGCTGCTGCATGATGCCTTCACATATCCAGTAGTTGCAGGCGTGGGTGGCCAAATCATAGTCCGTCTTGAAGTTGTAGTGGCCCATGCACCATAGCTTCAACATGTGCAAAAAGAAACACTCGGCGACCTGTGCAGTGATGTTGTTTTCTGCAACTTCTGCAGCTTCCCGATGAACAAGTATAGACCAGAGCTCTTGTGGATCTCTCCCCTCAAGGTCATGGTAAGAGGCCGAGACAAATACATCAGTCTTTGCCATCCCAGCGCTGTTATGCAAAGCACTGCCTACTTTCATCCTAGGGTAGAGCCGGAATCTCCCTTGGAATGTCCACAGTACCATGTTGTCAAAGTATCCAGATAAAGGGAAGCCAAAGCTAGATAGATCGATTTCCTCGCTGCTCCCGCTGTGGAAAATCACTAGAAACCTGTGGTTCAGCTCCTTTATGTGTCGAAACATTGCCCTGAGAACTTGCGGTATCTCAAGCCGGGAGCCCTGAGCCACACCATGGATATCATCCTCCTCATCTTGCCAGTCAAACATGTCCATCACCTCAGGGGGAAGCTGCAGGTGCTTTGCAATTTCCCTCTGAAGCACTCTTCTGTTCTCCCACTTGGAGCAATCGATGTGGATGATCTGATCAAAATGCAATCCACTGGCTAGGACCTCTGAATCTCTAGTCGCTGGGTCGAGGCGTTCCGCGATGGTTCGGAGGACAGCAGATGCCCCCAGCCCATCCCACCCATCAAAATAGATGATATTGTCTCTTCTGCTAGTTCTTCTGCTCGTACCATTAGCATCTCGCTTGAGTTTATTGAGAATCTGTTGAGCACCCGCCTCGATCGTGTCAGCCTCGACAACCTGATGAATGCATACGTACGTAGACCAATCAATACAAATAGTGAGAGGGAAAGCGGCATCATGCTATCTGAATCTAGCTTAAACCTAGAGCCCTATAAGGCAAAGTAAATCAGGAGCCCTAGACGGAGATCATAAAAAAAAAGGAAAATAAAAATAGAGGTGACACATGCTAAACTGGTTCATTTTTACCTCGGTGCGCATGATGGATTCTATTGGATTAACCACAAGTCCCGTCAGGCTACGGATTCCCGTTTAGATGATGGAGATCTAGCCCGTCGCTAGATTGTTGTTCTCTCAGCTGGTCTGGTCAAACATACAAGAATTTCTTTTATATAACAAACAAAAGCATGAAACTAGGACAATTCTATATTATTTTCACTACCGGAAACGCCGCCTTTGCCGACGGCGAGAATCTTTGCCGACGGCCACAGAATAAGCCCTCGGCATAGAAGCATTTTGCCGACGGCCGAGCCATCGGCAAAGCCTGGCCGTCGGCAAAGAGTAATTTGCCGAGGGCCGAGCCGTCGGCAAAAAAAGCCGTCGGCAAAGGACGTCTTCGCCGACGGCCGGGCCCTCGGCAAAGAAAGCCCGTCGGTAAAGGTTAATCTTTCCCGACGGCAGGCTGTCGGCTAAGACTGCCCGTCGGCAAAAGTGGCCAGGCCTGACGGCAGCCCACGCCGTCCCCTTTGCCGACGGCCTGGCCGTCAGGCCGTCGGCAAAGGCCGGACACGTGGCGGCCTCACGGATGGCCAGGTCCACCGGCTTTGCCGATGGCCACCGGCTGGCCATCGGCAAAGGATCTTTGCCGAAGGCCAAAACCAGGCCGTCGGCAAAGAAGGACACGTGGCCGCCTAAGGGCTGGCCTGGGCGACCCTCTTTGCCGATGGCCACATGGGCCGGCCCTCGGCAAAGGATCTTTGCCGACGGCTAACCCTAAGCCGTCGGCAAAGAATTTTTTTTTTGCTTTTTTCTTCCCAATTTTTTTCTGGTGCCTTACTACAGTAAGTAAATCTTAAGTTCAAAAGTTGGGACAACTTTGAGTTTTTTTCTATATTTCGTTAGTTTTTTTGTTTCTTTAAATTTTTCCAACACCTCCAAATCTGAACTGCAGGTACATGAAATAATGGAACTTGGTGGTTCGAAAAATGGTATTCATGATGTTCGGAGTATGTTGAGGCCGTATCCAGCGCCTCGCATGAAATTACGACCGTGTTGGTGTCGTAACATGACGAGTTACGTGCGAGGAAAGTGTTTTTTAATTATCATCTCCTCGCATGAGGAGATGATAAGGCAGCAGGAGGCGCTGCGTCAGCAGCAGGAGGCGGCCTATCAGCAGTAGATGGCGGCAATGTCGCAGCACTACCAGCGTTCGATAGCGCAGCTGACCGGCTACATCCGTTCCCAGATCCCAGGAACGGAAGAACCTCCTGCCTCGATCTTCGCTCCACCACCAGTTCCAGTTCCACTTCCAGTGCCTTTTCCTGTCCACATTTCATCGGTGAGTATATTGCATGTTGGTTTAGCTTGTGCGGCCATCCTGCAGGTACTAATTACATCACTTGGCCTTTGTGCAGGCACAGTCAGCGGGTTCGAACCCAACTCCAGGTGCCAGCCCTCCACTAGGTCCTTCTCCACCGCAGGGCAGTTCGGCTTACCCGACCTACCCCGCCACCTACCCCACGCAGCAGTACCTGTGGCCTCCTCCAGCGTCGCAGCACGGGTACTCCTCGTGGCCACAGGGGCCGACGGAGCAGGGGCACTCCGGGCCGGCAAGCGTCCCAGCGCCACAGTACAGGTGGAACTACGGTACGTCTGCGCAGTCGGGTTGGGCTCCGTGGGAGCAAGGTGGGGGATCTGGGACACCTGATGACGACGCTGCTAGCTAGATAGCTTTAGTTCTCGTATTTGGACCTTTATCTATGGGATTGTTGCACATTGGCCATGTATGGACTCTTATGGTCATGGTATGTGTATTGTGGACTTGTATCGATGGATTTGAGCACGATCATATGTCGATTAATGTTGAAACTGAATTTCATGCTGAATTGTGGTTTATATGTGATGAAATGTTTATTATGTGATATATATGTGCTGAAATGACGAATGAACGAAAGGAAACAGCCAAAAAAAGTGAAAAAAAATTTTCCCAGCTTTGCCGACGGCTGGCCGTCGGCAAAGCTGGTTCATTTCTCCAGAACGGCCCAGCTTTGCCGACGGCTAGGCCTGGCCGTCGGCAAATTTACCAAGTCTTTGCCGACGGCCGGCCATCGGCAAAGAAATTTTCAATTTTTTTTAAAAAAACAAAAAAAATGCCCTTTGCCGAGGGCCGGCCGCGTCAGCCGTCGGCAAAGACCGTCGTTAGTGGGACGGCGCAGCAGCTGACGTGGCTCCTTCGCCGACGGGTGGTGTGGCCGTCGGCAAAGCTTTGCCGATGGCCGGCCAGGTGGCCGTCGGCGAAGAAGTCTTTGCCGATCAATTCTTTGCCGACGGTCGACGTCGCAGGCCGTCGGCAAAGCCTTCGCCGATGGTAAAGTCGTCTTTGCCGATGGCTTGAGGCCGTCGGCAAAGAAGACGAGTCCGGTAGTGTTTGCATATATTCATGAGCATTGACGCATTGTAGATACTAGTAAAAATAAAGCCGTTACAAATATGACTAGGCCTACGTGCACTTACATCATTTGTGGTCAAAAATGTTCAGGCTAATTGAAGAATCTAATAAAAAAACTAAATCAAAACGTACATATTGTGTATTATTAGAAAATCAAATATATATAAATATATATATATATATACATACATATACACGTATCTTATCTTATCTTACTATTACTGATTGGAGGCTTCAACGGAGGCTTCACGTTAATCCTCACCAAACGCGTTAGAAACAAAGATAAATGCTAGAAAATCTCACATTAATTAGAAACATCCGGCCATCAAATCAAAAGACTTAGCCATCAACAACCATTGGATCTATTTAACTTTACACAAAATTACCCACCTATGTCATTATACTAATTAAAACCTTTTGTTAAAAGAAAAGAAAAAACTTTGGCCGGCAATCATTCAATTGTCATGTTTTACGTGATCTTCGGCTTATTCTCCTCCGCACGGCGTTATTAAAAAGATAATCCTATCCGCGGCAACATGGACTCGCGCCGCCGCCCGTCGACTAGGTACCGCCGGGCGCCTTCCATGGCTGGCGGACGCGGTCTTCCTCACCGTCGAAGCCCCAACTCCGACGCCACACCTGGCGTCATCATCCCGTCTCGACCCCCGGTACGTGGCTAGGTGCGCAAATGAAAATCTTGTGATAATGCATTAGTGGCGTTTACCTTGCACATGATGAGAGACAGGCAGGATCGAAGGGCACCCAGCACTAACCTACATGTGCCAGAAGCAGCCGATTAGTATCCATGCCCATGGAGGCCACACACCGTGACCCCGGTGAAATCTCATAGGCAATGGCAATCTCCATGGTCGTACCCGATAAAGCTTTTGCATGCATATGCATAAATCTTTGCATGGTGGCAAATTGGAAGGCCCGGAGAAATCAATTTCCACCCTGTTGACTCGCGTAGATGATTTACCTTCAATCTTCATCCAAGATAACTTCATCAATTATTTAGTAGTTATTAAAGGCGTTTTCTACTATCGAAATTCAGATACTTGGTCCGGAGGTTACAATCACTATGCATCACATCGACCAGACATCAACCTCTAGGATGGGCAAGATGCACCAATGGGTAATGGTGCAAATTGAAAGCTTGGTTAATTTGACTGAGAAAACCCATCCAAACCAACCATGACAACTTTTTTTTGTGCCCTTCCTCTATCTGTAAAATAGTATTTTTATAGATAACATGTTCTGTTTCTCTTATGCTTATTTTTCCTATATATTTCAGGCAATATTCGATGCAAACCTGATGTAAGTATGAAGATTATGTTGGCGCTAGGACTAGCACCGTAGAGGCGAGCAACACCTACTCGACCCTACCCCTCGAGTTCCTCCCTGAACCAAGGAAGAAGACGAGCCGAGCTCCTAACTCACACACACAGAGCACACTCTCTGCTCCTGTGTTGGCTAAAACAAAGTCTGAATATGGTGGCTAGAAGCTGCCATTTTTCATTGCATTGCATAGAATTTATATACATACCTCACCCACTATCGGGTATATGAGGCATGGCTACAGTACTCAACTACTCCTAGTACTATTCTAGCATCAGCTCGAGACGTAGCTGATGGAGCCTCTACAGGAGCACGACCTATTGCCATGCTTTACAGGACCGAGACACGAAAGGCCACGATCGGCTATCCTCCATGTCCTTGCCCATGCTGAAAATGAGTTGATGGGACAGCAGCAGATTATTTTTAACAATCTTTCCCTAATCCTGCTGCTAGCCCTTGACCTCCACCATGCCAATCATCTTCCTCAACTTCTGGAACCGAAGACGCCCGAGTGACTTGGTGAGGATGTCAGCGAGCTGCCAACCAGTGTCGACGAACTCGATGACGATCTGTCCTCTATCGACGCAATCTCGAAGGAAGTGAAACTTCACATCGATGTGCTTGCTCCTGTCGTGGAGGACGGGGTTCTTTGCCAGTGTAATTGCTGGCTGGTTGTCCATCTTGAGCGCCGGTGGCCGAGCCTCGACACCAGTGAGCTCGCTCAGCAACCGTCGTAGCCAGACCACCTGGCACGCCGCCGTGGCCGCAACCACATACTTCGCCTCACAGGTGGACAGGGCCACCATCTTCTGCTTCAGCGACTGCTAGGCTATCGGCGCTCCACCGAGAAAAACAAGCATGCCGGAAGTGCTCCGCCGCTCATCCACATCTCCTGCCATGTCCGCGTCGCTGAACGCCTGAGTCCCGGCGCGCCCTCCTTGGCCTCGGGCGGTGCTTCACTGAACACCTTTAGCTAAAGCCCACCGCGCTTGGAGAAGACAGTCCCCAACTCCACCGTGCCCTGGACCGCCGTCCAGTGATCCTCCCGCGGATCCTCCATGAACCGGCTCACATAGCCCACCGCAAAAGCGATCTGGCCGCGTGTGAGTCAGCCAGCGCAAACCACCGATGATGCTCCGGTAGAGTGTAGCGTCCCCCTTCACCGCGGTGCTCTGCCTCGAGAGCTTGACGCGCTCCTCCATTGGCATGGCCACAGCCTTGCAGCCCGCCATCCCCGCCCGCTCGAGTAGCTTTTGCGCGTAAGCACGCTGCCCAAGTCTGATGGCGTCCTCCCCCTGCTTCACCTCGATCCCGAGGTAGTAGGACAGGGTACCCAAATCGCTCATCCGGAACCACGCGCCCATCTCTTCCTTGAAATTGGCAATGTCCTGTGCCCGTGCGCCGGTGATGATGAGGTCGTCCACGTACACTCCGACGATGAGATGCTCCTTCCCCCGTCGACGGGTGTACAGTGCGTGCTCCATGGCGCATCTTCCGAACCCAAGCTCAGCTATAGTGGCAACGAGCTTGGCGTTCCACGCCCGCGGTGCCTAATGTAGGCCGTAGAGGGCCTTGCACAGGCACAGCACCTTCTTCTCCATGCCCTTGATGACGAACCCCGGCGCCTGCTTGACATAGACCATCTCCGCCAGGTCCCCATTGAGGAACGCCGACTTGACATCGAGGTGGTGAACCAGCCACTCCTTGGCAGCAGTGAGGGCGAGCAGGAGTCGCACCGACTCCATGCGTGTGATGGGGGCAAAGACCTCCTCGAAGTCGACCCCTTCGCGCTGCATGAACCCTCGAGCAACGAGGCATGCCTTGTGCTTTACCACTGCCCCACGCTCATCTCGCTTCACCTTGAAGACCCACTTAAGTCCGATCGGCCGGCAACCCGCCGGCAGATCAACCAGCTCCCAGGTCTTGTTCTCCTTGATGGCCTTCATCTCCTCCAGCATCGCCTTCCGCCATGCCATGTCGCGCTTCGCAACGGTGAACGTGGTCGGCTCCTCTGCACTCATCAGAAGCAGAGTATGGTCGTCGTCGAGGGTCCGTGCCACCAGCCCGGGCACCGTCGAATCCGCTACGATGTCGTCTAAGCAGCAAAATCGGACCTCCTCTCCTTCGTGGTATGCATCCACGAACTCCGAAACGTCCGACGATGGCGTCGCATACTCGATTGTTTCCACCGTGGTTCTTCGAGGCCAGGTCGTTCGTAGCGAAAAATCTTCGTAATTCGAGGCCTCCCGATCAGCGATCGAGACCCCTCGAGCAGTCGAGGGCCCCCCTGCCTGATGCGTCTCTTGTGGACCCACGTTCAGGGCCGCTCGAGCCATGGTCACTGTGGTCAGGGTCGAGCCCCTTCGCTCTCTTCCTGAACCCGCGTTCGTGGCCAGGTCGATGTGGCCCTCGACCGGTCCTGCAGGCACAGGGTCGAGCCCTCCGCCTCCCTCGATCCGACTCACGCGGTCGAGGCCCCCAGGTCCATGGCCGTGTCCTCCCGATGTATAGTCAAGACCGCCTGACGCGGAGTCAAGCCTGGGCGACGCGCGGTCGAGGCTGGCCTCGTGGTTGGGACCCCTCCCGAACGTGCAGTCAGGCCCAACTGCTTCTCAGTCGAACTGGCCTTCATGTTCGAGGCTCACCCGATCAAAATCGAGGCCCCCCGATCGAGACTCCTCGCGCGGTCGAGGGTCCCCATGCGGTCAAGGCTCCTCGCGCGGTCGAGGGTCCCTGCGCGGTCAAGGCTCCCCGCGCTGTCGGGGTCGAGGCCGCCCCTCAAGCACCGCTCGATGCCTCCTGTCCTAAGGATGGGGTCGAGACTCCACGGCTCGGAGTGAGGTCGCGATTCGGAACCCCTGCTCTGGGCGGACTTGGCGGCTTTGCTGCCCCGGCCACTAGTTCTTCTCCGCCTCCCGCTGCCGCGCCATCCCCAGTCCTCGGCTCCTCCATAGCCTCGTCGTGGCCATGGATGACTAGCTGCTCGACGACGAACGAGTCACTGAGCCTGCCACCGTCTAGGCCCTCCGCTTCCGGTCTATCCCAGGCCCACGACGCTGCCTCGTCGAAAACCACATCCCGGGACACCGCGACCTTGCCTCTGACCGGGTCGTATAGCCGATAAGCTTTTGAACCCTCCTCGTAACCAAGGAACACCATGCGGGTGCTCCTGTCTTCCAGCTTCTCAAGGCCTGGCTTGACGGTCTTCACATGACCAATGCAGCCGAACGTGCACAGGTATGAGACATTGGGCTTGCGCCCATGCCACGCCTCGTACGACGTCTTCCCCTCGAGGGCCTTGGTTGGCGACCGGTTGAGGATATGCACAGTAGTCGTGACCACCTCCCCCCAGAACGCCACAGAAATGCCCTTGGCCTTCATCATCGAGCGTGCCATGCCGATGATGGTCTGATTCCGGTGCTCCACGACGTCGTTCTGCTACGGCGAGTAGGGTGCTATGAGGTGTCGACCCACCCCCTCCTTGACTCAATACTCACTGAACTCGAGCGCTGTGAACTCATCGCCATGGTCGGTCTGGAGCACCGACAGCTGCTTGCAGTACTCTTGCTCGTACTCTTGCAGTACAAGCGCTTGATGGCATCCGCCGCGTCACTCTTGCTCGTCAGGAGATGCAGCCACATGTAGCGGCTGCAGTCATCCACGAGTAGGAGGAAATACCTCCAACCGCCATGCGTCGATGGCGTGATTGGCCCACAGAGGTCCCCATGGACCAGCTCGAGGGGTACCGTCGAGCGGTACCTCGCCGTCTTTTGAAACAGCAGCTGCTTCTGCTTCCCCACCAGGCAGCTGTTGTACAGCTCCCCGGCATGCTCGATCCGTGGCAGCCTGGTCACCATCTTCTGGAGCCGTCCCAAAGCGTCGAAGCTCAGGTGGCCGAACCGGCCATGCCACAGCCACGGCTTCTGCGTGCACACCGCCGCCAAGCACACAGGATGCTCCACCTTCAAGTCAAGGAGATAGAGTCGATTTTTGGAGCGTGTTACCTTGGCGAGAAGACGCCGCTCCTTGTCCCTGATCCGCAGCACGCCGTCACGGATCAGCACCTTCGTCCCATGCTCGTCAAGCTGTCCCAGACTGACGATGCTCGAGCGGAGCTAGGGAATGAAGTACACGTCCATCAACGCGCACTGCTCCTTGTTCCGACAATGAAAAACGACCGTGCCTTGGCCTCGAATGTCCACCCTCGAGCCATCCTCGAACTTGACCGTGCTGGTCTTGTTCGTGTCGAGGTCGGAGAAGGTGGCGCGACAGCCAGTCATGTGGTTACTCGCACCAGAGTTGAGGTGCCACTGCTGTTCCTTCTCGTCGCCGACCGCGCCCAGATGTGCCTGCGCCCGTGGCTCGTCAAGTTCGACGGCCTGCGGCGCAGTCCTCTGCTCTGCCTCCGCCTCCCCTGCTTTGCCTTCATGTAGAGCGTAGTACTCACCCATCAAAAGCTCCTGCTCTTCATCGCTATCGTTCTGAGCCAGGTGTGCCTCCACCTTCTTCTCCTTCCTCTCCGGGCACTCGCGCGCCCAGTGCCCCACTTTGCCGCTGCGGCAGGCGTTCGGGGCAGTGAACTTCTTCTTGCCCTTCTTCTTGTCCACCGGAGCGTTCCCCTGTTTCTTGCCGCCGTTGCCGCTGCGGTCGCCACCGCCATGGCTGGAGCTTTCCCCGGTCCGGCGCTTCTCCTTCATCCGCGTTGTCCACTCCTCGGTCAGCATCAGCTTGGGCTTTTCCTTCTCTGGCGGTGCAAGTCCGCGGCTCTCCACCACCCGCAGCCTCCCTGCCACATCCTCGAGGGACAAAGTGGAAATATCCAGCATTGTTTTGGTGGACATGGCGAGCTGCGAGTACTTAGGAGGCACCACGCAGAGCAATTTACTGACGAGATCCTCGTCCTCCAGCGGCTTGCCATAGGTGGCCAGCTGGCTGGCCAACAACTGGAGACGCAGCGTGAAATCCTCCACCATCTCCCCGGACTTGAACCGGATGTTGTTGAACTCGCACTTGAGCTGCTGGACCTTGGTGTGCTTGGCTCGATCCGAGCCAACATGAAATGAGTCCAGCATCTCCCAAGCCTCCTTCGTCGTCTTCTTGGCCCCGAGCGCCTCGTGGAACTCGCTTGGAGTAGACACCATGAGCGCCTCCATGACGCCCACCTCCGCATCCTCTCCGGCGTCGCCAGTCTCCACGGCCGCCCACCACCTCCGGGCGTGGAACTTCCATTTTATCTAGACAGCCCACTCCCCGTAGTTGGTGCGGGTGAGCATCGACCAGGAGTTGGTCCTGACATACTCCTTGACCACGCGCGCCTCTACCTGCTGCGGCTGCGCCACTGGCTGGAGTTGCCCCTCAGCGCCCGCATCCTGCAGAATCGCGTCCGCCATCACCGGCTGTTGGGCCTAGCAACGATGTACGGCTCTGATATCACGTGTTGGCGCTAGGACCTAGCACCGTAGAGGCGCTAGGACCTACTCGACCCTAACCCTCGAGTTTCTCCCTGAACCAAGGAAGAAGATGAGCCGAGCTCCCAACTCACACACACACAACACACCCTCTGCTCCTGCGTTGGCTGAAACAGTCTGAATATGGTGGCCAGAAGCTGCCATTTCTATTGCATCGCATAGAATTTATATACTGACCTCACCCACTATCGGGTACATGAGGTATGGCTACAGTACTCAACTACTCCTAGTAGTATTCTAGCTTTAGCTCGAGACGTGGCTGATGGAGCCTCTACAGGTGCACGACTTATTACCATGCTCTACAGGACTGAGACAATGAAATGAGTTAAGGGGACAACAGCAGATTATTTCTAACAGATTAGTGCTTGGGCCTAGGATATATTGATTTGCATCCCAGTCATCACGGTAATGCACCATGAATCTTATACTGTAGTCCAAGTTACAAAAACTTTGGTTGCTCAGTAGCTTAGGTGTTTTATATCCTTGAAGTGTGAATAATAATATAATACAAAAACCTTGGTTGCTAAGGAGCCTGGGTGCTTTATATCAAGCCAGGGCTTTCAGCCAGTGACGGGGAAGCTAGAAAGGGGTCGGGATCTGTTCACCCAAGTGCATGGCTGCAAACAAAAACACCGTAAATTCTTGGTATCGAGATAAATCTATCAGCTACTAAATGAGGTGATAACTTCCATCAAGCACGGGAGCATACGCATGGACGATGTAGCATATGGACGTGCACCGGCCACCAACCATGATCTAACCCTGTGCCTGGGTGTGTCTAACATTGCATCTTGGGGACGAAAGTAGTGGGTGTTTGTCAACGCTGCAGCAATTTTCTTCATCTTTTTTTTTTTTTGAGGGAAAATTTTCTTCATCTTTATCCAGAGGAGTTTGATGGGGAGGCCATCTACGTGAAGCAAGAAAGAGAGACGCATGGAACGGGAACACACAGGCTGCCGATGCCATATGATGCACAACGGCCGGTGTCCACGATGTCTACATCAACACTGGCGCTTACCACACCCGTAGACTAAAGGTATGACTATCTTGCTAGATTCCATAATTACAACTTTATTTCTCTCACACGATGTACTATCTTCAGCTATCTTGCTAGAACCAATATCATAATTTAAATTGCCTGCTATGACATACTAATTTTTTGGTAAAACTGTATGTGAGGTCAGACTAGGAAAAGAATTGTGAAAAATTATAGCAAGAGTGACTAGAGTATGCTATGCTATCTTACTTTGTGCCGAACAAATAAGGCATACGATATATGATCCTCATTGACCATTAGGTCATATTTTTTATTTAAATTTTAATGTTCTCGAATTAGTTCAAACAAATCAGTCTTGATATAGTACTTATTAACCATGAGGTATACTGTTTTCTTTAATATTAATGTCATTGGGTTATACTATTTTCGCATGGTCGGTAAAACTAATTAAGTGAGATTTATCCCGTAAAAGAATGTGAAAAAATCAAAGCAACGGTCACTTGAGTATGGGATAAAGCTTGATTATGGCGAGCAAATAAGTCATGATACGATCCTTATTGACCATTAGGTATAATTTTTATTTTAATTTTAATGTCCTTGGATTATTTAAAAAAAGTCTTGATAGAATCCTTATTGACCATCACAAATGATCTTTTGTTCACTTTAATTAATAACATATCATTGGGTTACATCGACTTTACATGCTAATAATGATGCTTAAAAAAATGGCAGACAATTATCCATGGTCTTATCAATAAAGCCTCTACATGGAAAAACTCAAAACATCCACCATTATAAAAGATAATGGGACTCATAATATATTTTTATAGAATATTCATATCCATCATTATGAAAGATACTGCTTTGATTTTGCATCAAATTTTGCATACTAGACATTATATATGAAAAATAATGTAAAGAATATATACTTTTATATTTGGTACCAAGATTTTAAATGCACACTATCGGTACACTATAATCACCATTGTAATATGTGAGCAACTCATATGCATAAAATTTTAGGAAAAATTAAGTTCATGCCATCAAAATTAAGACTGCAGCTAAAGCCATCACAATTTAAATAAATTATCAAGTAAATGTATATTGGATATACACAAAAGTGCTATGTAATAAATCAATGCATATGGATGTAAAATACATATAAATTGAAAATTCATAGATTAAGATAACTGGATATAAGTATACCTATTATAGCTATTATTTTAGAACATTAGTAAAAAAATATTAAATATAATTAATTTTTATTAGTTTGTATATACTAGGATTCTAACCCGTGCGAGAGCACGGGTTGATGGACTAGTACATATAATGTATATTTCTATAGCATAGCAATCATGCACACTACTGGAAACATGATTATCCATATGGGGAAAGTGTGCCCCTATTAATTCATATATTAAAGATACTGACAATTTATAAATTTATTTTAAATTATATCAATACTCCATAATAATAAATTTGTAAGTTGTTATTTCAAATAAATTTGTACAGCTTGACTAAACATCGCAGCATATAATGTCCGTTCATAGAGTGTTACTTCAAATAAATTTACCAGTTTAACTGTAACAACTCTTTTTTCTTTAAAAAAAATACTACAACACATATAGTTCTTTGATAAAGTAAATCCAACATCTTGAGCATTGTTGTGCAGAATAAAATGACTGTTAATGTCACTGTGGTGACTAAGAGTGAAGTCAAGGTCCTAAGATCGATATTTTTAATAAAAATAGGAAAAAAATGAAGGTTCTGAATAAAACATACAATTTATAAGCTCTAGAATTTCAGCTTAACATGTGGATCAAAAGATTGCAGCAACTAGCAAGATCAAAATTTGAAAGCCAAATCAAGATTCACAACACATAAGCTGGAACACTTAAACTAAAGTTTCAACTAAACAAACATTCAAGACACATGGAGGTGTAATGCAAAGGGTAAACTATTAGTTCGGATGTGGAAAATTATTTATCATAATCAGATAAGGAATGTAAAGTACGTATATACTGTGTTAGAAAACAAATAAAGAGACAAACTACACAAAGCTAAGTAATGTTTAGTCATTATAGTACTGAATTTATCCACGAACTTTTAGTACTTAATTACCTCAGGACACATGATGGATCTGATTAACCAGTAGCTCGGTCGACTTGTAAGGTTTATGTAGCACTAGCTAGATAAATCTTGTGCAATAATGCTTCAACTGACTGCCTTCATTTCATTTGGAAGCCAATGAAGTGCCATGATATAGTGCCTGCAGATACATGGCTATAGCTGCATGCCGTAGATGAGTTGTTCCGGCCGTACGTTTGGATTCGTCGCTTGGTCTGGTGCCTGGTCCAGATCAAGACACAAACATGGAACTAGTTAAGAACAATTATTCCTGCTAGTACCATCACACTGCATCAAAATTTTGTGCTATCATATCTATCCGGCTAGCTTCAGAAAGATTGATTTCCATGCTTGTGAACATGCTCCATATATATAAATATTGTAGATGGACGTATACTATTTGCAACTGTAAGGGAGTAGACATTTGACAAACCTCAGTTCGAGCTGAATTATTGGCACTAGTGGCAAGTAGGAGAACTCGAAGAATTGGCCTGAAAGACTGAACCGACGATGGATGGAAGTTTGTGCGTGTGTGTGTGTGGTTGAGAGAGAGAGAGAGAGAGAGAGAGAGAGACGATGCCTGAGGATCCTAATACAAGATGAATGCTTGCAAAGTAAATGGCCGTCTGTCCAAATGAACCAACTTTGCCGCTTTTGAGCAAATATGATATGCATGTATGCAGTGTAGGATGTTTGTTTTGTGGCCATCCATATATCAGATGATTCTTTGCTTGCATCGGCAGCATGCAGGATTCGGTCATTTTTCTAATAAAGGTGAAGAAAGGTTAAAGAGAGGAAGCAAATAGTTACCATAGCCACCAGGATTCAGTAAAGTCAATGTAATAAAGCACAAGGCTGTCTGGTGTGCAACTGCTAATAGCGTCCAGTGGCACTGACTTTAAATAAAAAGAATAAAGAGTGGACAAATTTTGGTGAGCCGGTAGTTTTTTCCGTCTGCCTCCCTTCATGGGATCCCCCACCCTCATGCACGCCCTCCACCTGGGCTCGGTAAAAGAAAAGAAAGAAAAATTTACAGTAGAAAAAAAAAGGGAAAACTCGCCTCCGACCAACGACCAATTTGGAAGCCGCACGTTCTGCTTCTCCCCCGAAGTCTCTCCCTGCATATACAAAAGGAAAGAAACAAACGCATTTATCACTGCATGCAAAAGAAAAAAAAAAAAGCAACCGCACACAATCAGCTCGAACCCATCCATACATCCCACAATTATCTCTTCACAAATCTCATCTCTCACATCTCTCATCTCTCACAAATAAAATCTCTCACAAAAATAATAAAAAGAGTAAAACAGGGACACTTCTACCGTGCCGGTAAAAACACCGCTCTGTCGTCCTGCCCACCCGTGCGATCGTCTTCCCTACCTCCGTAAAAAATTTTGTCGCCAGTTGGACCAGATTTCCAGGGACAAAATTAGAAGCCGGCATCACGCATCATCTCGTCCCTACGACAAATCTGGAAATGTCCTATGATCGTGCGCCTTCATCGTGGTGACGGAGAGACCATGAGACGGAAGGTGTTGTTCTCCTCAATCTACGAACCATCGATCGGCCTCACAGCAGTCAGCACCCGCCGGAGTTGCGCCACTGGCCCCAACGCGACGGAGCAGGTTTGCCAATCCCTTCTCGTCCCTTCCTGTTGGGTGAAAGTACTAAATGATCACCGGACCTTAATTCACCGCCAGGTGTGCGTGCTTACTTTTTTATCTTTCTTTTTTTTTTTTTGGCTTCATCAATCACCGTGTGAATTACAGTAATGAGCATGTTTCAGTCATCATTGTTTATGAGCTGACGGCCAAGGTTGGTTCATGTTGTTTCAGTCATCCATGTTTATTGATCTGATAAATACTAGCCTGCTGATGGTCGGCTGCTTCTGCTACCTGGTGGGCTTCTGATGTCGTGTTCACTTGAGCATTATTAAGAATTTTTATCTTGCAATTCAGTCAACCTTCTCTGTTCTTCAACATTATGACAGGTGCTATTTTGGTTTTAATGAGATGCTTGTTCTTCAACATTATGACTGAAGTACGTTAATATACAAAATTACCATGTTTAATCTTGATTCACATTGGCCAGTTTTTTGCATCAGAAGTACTTAGCAAATCCATTAGGTTACCTGCTTGTCAATTTGTCATGTGCGGTAATCAGTTTAGAAAATGAATGTTTTTCCCCTCCAGAGTCACCTAATAATATGATCTTTCTTTTTTTGCTGTCTTTCTTATGACTCAGTGAGGGACTGTACTAAGCCATGCGTCGGTGTATTCTTGTTCGATCGTGCTGGACAATAAGGCCGGCCTGAGTGGCGACAACTCACGCGAGGGAAGTTCAGGATCGACGCCGACATCGTGCTTGACGTAAGTGTAGCCACCATTTGCCCTTCTGTTTCAATTCTTGGACTAAATGGCTGTTTGTTAGAGTTCCGCAAATTCAGTTGTGCATGCAGTAAATTTAGTTTTTCACTGTCAGTCATCAGATCTTCTTAATTCGCACACCTGAATAAAATAGGATTAGGAGTCTGTCTTACTTAAAACAGTGTGCAATACATTTTCAAGGGACAGGCAGCTACTCCTTTTGGTCCTGCTTCTTTGATGATGTCAGTCATATTGTTGAATGCAACCTTTGTAAGTGCCAGAACTGCCGGGCTCTGTTAATTGTAGACTTGAAACCATGTTAGTATGTGGCGCGTCATGATCATACAAATTCAGTGATGGTATTATACTTTTCAGTCATGATCATACAAATTATGCTTCGTTGATTTTTTTTTTTCATTCTTATATACACCATATATGCTATTGTTTTTTCCCATCTAAAAGAAGGACAGTGTTGCGCTATATCAAAATATTTGGCAGGGCAATTAAGGAAAAGAATCTAGCCATGCAAGATTTGTTATTTTGTACCGAGCTTAAAAGATGCCATAACCATTATATGATTTTGTATCTTAAAAGGACAACCATAGTAGAGTTTCTCACCATCGGTACAAATTTGTTTTAGCAATTGTTGTTACCTTTCTAAAAAAAAAAAAATTCTCGATTGATAAGCTTACGCTTACCTATCTTTGATGTAGTGCATTTACCTATAAAATACTAAAAAACAAACAATGGATAAAGAAATAAGTTACCCTCATAGCTTATTTCTTTTGATACGTTTAGTTCTCTATTACTGGACTTATTTCTGAAATTACCAGTTAGCCCTTGCTCTTGATTTCTCACTGCTACATACTAATTATCACCCCCTTTCTCTATGTAGTTTGCGAAAAGATGTGCACACGAGGAAATGAACTGGCTTCTTATCAATGAGTATTTTAGCCAACTTGTAGTATTGACATTCCAAACACCACACTTGCATTATTATTTTTTAACAATACAATAGTTCATGCTCAAATTATCGTGGCATTATTTGTTCTTGCTGTGACACATGAAAAGGTCTATATAGCAGAGTTATTGGGCCTGAGACACGATGCTCTTGGTGACTCAGTTATATGAACTTTGTTTTTAATTAAATGCCAATTTAATATTATTATTATTTAATTTCACAACGTTATTATCTTATTGTATGATTTGTGTTTTTTTTTATAAAAGTTTAGTTGTCCCGTAGCAAAGCACGGACATGCTACCTAGTAATTGCAAAATTGTAGCCATTTTCGATCAAAAGAGAAACAACATGATCGGTTGCCTCCTGGGTACAGGAACGAACCACCGTATCGGATACAGAGTTCCATTCTGCTGTGGATTCTGTTTTCCTTTTGGGTACGGAACGGCATGGCGACAACACCTAGAGGAAGAGGACCGCTGCAAGTTCATGCTTGGCATGGACGCATGGAACACTTGCACAGGTAGGCCTAGCTGAGTGGGCTGATCTTGTTGCTTTGTTAGTCAATAATAATGTGTTGGGTCTTAATTGGGCCTAGCCTAATTCATATTCAATTACGTAAAATCTACTAAATTCTAAGGCCTTGGCTAAGGGCTTGTTTTGTTCGAATGACCATCAATGGTCACAGCCACAGGTACCGACTTCATGCTGCCCCCGTCTGCGGCGCCTTTGTCACAGTACATCACTCGGCTCTGCCGTCAGCCCCCGCGACGCTCGAGGAGCTGCGACTATGAAAACGAGTCCGGTCTTCCCAATTGAAGGCCAGCGCAAGAGAAGCGCCAAGATCCGTGGAGAATCCAATGACAGAGGGCACAACAGCACGTCCGACGAGCAAGGAGCGCGCCACCTGAATCGACAGGGCCCACTAACAATTACCTGTAGAGCGGATTCGAGGTGCGCCATGCGGTCCCCGGCGGGCTGGAGCGCGGTAGAGCGGCTCCAGAGGCGCGCGAGCTCCTGCTGCAGATCGTCCCAGTGGATGACCTTGCGCGCATGGTCCCCCCTCGACCTCGCTGGCCCGGCAGGAGCACCCAGCCATCCCCTTCCTCCGCCTCCGGCGGATGCGGGGAGGGGAGGGTCAGGTGCGGCGCTCGACGGCGCCGAGTCCTCCATCGCCGCGGATCATGCCCGCGGATGGTCAGGGGGCTCGTGGCATAGGCGGAGGTTAGGTGCTCGTGGCCTTGTCGTAGGGTTTTGAGGCGCTCCGGTGGGATAGGGGAGTTGGAGCTGGAGCAGGAGATGCGCCATCGCTTCCTTCGGCGACGGCGAGCGGCGGCGGCTGCTTTGGTTTGGTTTTTTTTTTTTTTTTTTATTTGACCTTGTTCCCGTAAGGAAGCGAGGCTTTAGGGCCCATTGTCTTATTTGGGCCGAAGTCTTTGCTTAACTTGGGCTGGGCACAGCTCAGGCAACAGGCATCGGAGGCCTTGTTCCATTCAGTAAAATCCATTCTCCTCAAAAAACAATTCAGAAAAATCCATTGGATTCAAAAAAAAAAAAAAAAAAGCATCGGATGGCTTGTATTACTCCATTTCA